>JAQZBX010004330.1:42466-60960 GCA_029593785.1 Cabassous unicinctus | reverse complement strand
GCTGACACAGCAAGATGACCCAACAAAGGGAGACAAGCAGACACAGAAAAACGTGCAGCAAATGGACACAGAGAATACAAGCAGCAAGGGGGGGATAAATAAATAAATAAAAATAAATCTTAAAAAAAAAAAAAAAAAAAGTACACAGGCAGAGCTACCTTCTTTTAACTGATACATAGTATTCCACAGTACAGACCTGCCATAGTTGATTTAACCATGCCCCTAAGGACAGGCATTGGTGTTGTTTCCAGTTTTTCCAAAACAACTGAACCAGTTTATAGACCCGAGACTTTATAAGAGTATCTGGATCCCCAGTACTGGGTATTATATTTTATATATTTTTTGAAAATCTGATGGAAAGAATAATATATTGTTGTTTTGATTTGCATTTAATTAATTGCATGTTATGGAGCAGCCTTCCACATATTTAATAGACATTTGTATACCTTCTCCTATGAAATATCTGATCATGTCCTTTGCCCATTTTGGGAGGATGTTATTTTTTTTCTTACTGATTTTTAGTATTTTTAAATAGCCTGGGTATTAATTTTGTGTGTATTATATATAGTGCAAATATTCTTTGCACTCACCTTGTCACTTGAATTTGTTTATTGTATATTGTGAAACAAAGGTTATGGTTTTAATTTAGGCAAAGTTTTCCAGTTTTGTGGCCTTTATATTTTATCTTGCTTATATTTTTTCTAATATTTTTATGTATAGCTGTATCAAAATGAACTTATTTTCTTAAACTACTCGTTTATGTTTATAACTTACAAGTGAGGTGAAATATTTGTCATGTTTTATTGACCACTAGTATTCTTTTGTGAATCATCTGTTCATGCCTTTGCTTATATTCTCTTCAAAAGTGTATAACAGAATTGTTATACAGTAATAATATTGACTTTTTGTCATATTTGTTAACAACTCTATTCCTTATTTTTGTGTATATTTTAATTTTACTTAGAAGGTTTTTTAGGTAATATCCATTGATCTTTTTCCTCTCCTTCTATTGCATTTATGCTTACTAAGGCAGTACTGACCTCAAGAACAGTTAAATATGCACCCATGGTATGTGTAACATTTTTATGATGGCATTATTAACATATGTCTTAGTAATCCATTTGAGATTTATCATGGTGCATGGTAGGAGGTGAGGCATTAATCTGAGGAGAATCATAGAGTTTTAGGGATTGAGAACATGGATTCTGAAGATTGAATGCCAGACTTCAACTTCTGACTCTTCCATTAGCCACCTGTTGGCCAGTTGCTTAATATCTCTGTGTCTTAGTTTCCTCATTTGCAAAAGGGGTTTGGTCGTTGAATCTACCTTTTAGAATTACTGTGAGGATTAAACACATTAGATTATGTAAAGCACTGAGAGCACATTGTAACAGCTCGGTGACTATTATTATTATATTGCCTATTATGATCGATGACTATTATTATTATATTGCCTATTATTATCATCATTATTATTTTAAAAATTTTATTCCAATGGAGCAAATTTCCTAATAGAATTGTTTGAATGATCCATACCATCACCACTGATTTGTAATACTTCTATGATCATATAATAATGGTAACAGTAATAGTTAATAATTGTAGCAGCTCATATTTCTTGGAAGTATATTCTATGCTAGGGATTGCCCTAAGTTGGTTTTATCAACTCCTGCAATTCTTACAACCGTATATAGTAGGTTACATTATTTCTTCTGTTTTATAAATAATGTAACTGAAGCTTAGAAAAGTTAATTCACCCTAGTGCATAAAGTGGATAAGTGGCAGAATTTTGGCCTCAGTCTAGATCAAGGCTGAGCTCTTACCCTAAAGTCTGTACCTGGGTTATATATCCTGTCCCTCAAACTGTTGATTTTTATGCATTGTCACACATTTTAATCATTGAAAACTAATACATTTTAATATCTGCTAGGTCATTTCCTTTCATTACTCTTCTTTTTAAAAATATGTTTTGCTTGTATAGATTACTTACTCTTTGAGTTGAAGATTAAAATCTTGTCATTATAAATAAAGTTGTATTTGAATTTTTATATGTCTAAAACCTATACATTATATGGGAAGAAGTAACGTTTGTCCATGTCTTGTTATCCCATCCAATCAAATGGTGATTCTTTTTGTTCATGATCATTTCTGTTTTTTTTCTTCTTCTTCTTAATGTGGATAAATTCTTGTTAAGATATAAAATTCCTGGAAATAATGTTATGTTGTAATTATAAATGGGATTTTTTCCAGTTATATTTTCTAATTATTTGTTGTGTTATGAAAACCATTGACTTTTAAGTGTCTATTTTGTATCAATGAAATTTATTGGATTCTCTAATAGTTTTTCATGTGATTATAATTTTGTCTTAATTGTTCATGTATTTTTTATTTCAATTTTCATATATTATTTCTTTCATAATACTAGAATAATAGTGGGAATTCTTAGCTTGTTTTTATTTTACTGGTAATGCCTTTAGTTTATGACCATTAGTTTGATGTTAGCTTTTGGTTTAAAATATATTTATTATGATAAGAAATGAATTCTTTCATTCTTCTATTTCTAAGATTATCAGCTGTGAGCATTAAATTTCATTAAAGTTATCATGGTTTTACATAATGAATAAGTGACATAATTTATTATATTAATAGAATTATTAACCGTTCTTGTTTTTCTAGTCTAAGTCCTATTTGGCCATTGGGGGTGATTCTTTTGCTTTATCATTGAATTCATTTGGTTGTTATTTAATTTATTATTTATTTAGTTATTAAATTATTTATTTAATATAAGATTAGTACATTTTGCCTTAGGAATAAGGTTATATTATATAAAAAAGAGAATTAATATGCAATACTATTAAAATTCCTGCTAAAATAGAAATGTCATGGAAACTGGGGAAAAATAAAGAATATTGTGTGCTTCATTTCTAATCAGCTCAATGTGCTTGATAAAATAGGAGGCTAGGTTGTTTGTTGAAAGTGATGGGAGTGGGAGTTACATAGGGGCCTTAAGAAGATGGTGAAAACTCAGCATAATTATCAGGCAGAATGTGAAAGGGAGCAAATGGTCTTTCAGTTATTGGCCAGGGGCAGGCCTGAGACATCAGAGTGAGGATGCTGATTTCTTCATTTATACCAAGAGAACTCCAGTCCTTCCAATTTAGCAACATAAAGGATTAACAAAGGACAAATTATAAAGCCTAATTGATTGCAAAGGTGCCATGGTATCTTTTGTTATTGATGATGTCCATATTCTATACCAGAAGTTTCTTTTGGAAGGGAGTCATTGGCTTACTAATGATAGTTAAAAAAGAAGTAAGTAGCTGAGAAATTCTTGTATATTTCCAATAGAGCTCTTTTGTTATTTTTGTTCATTGCTTCTCATAGTGAAATCAAATCTGCCCAACGTAAGTTTGTCCCAAATTCACCATGACCAAGGCAAATTGCAGTTTCTGCCCCTAAAGCTTGAAACTTTTATACTCAGTATAAGAACATGACACAGCTTTTTCCAAGTCAGAATGTTTAACCCAGGATCCTCAAAACACAGAGACATATTTACATTCTTGAGATATTTCAATGAGTCCTGAAATTTATAGTCATAGAAAAGACAGCTTATGTTGACCATGTCAGTAAGGGAAGAGAGGATTTGGTGATTAGTCTTACAGGCTCCATTATTAACATCACTCTGGACTCACTGCTTTATCTTGAGTCTCAATGTCAAGATATCTATCTGTCAGAGTATTAATCCCAGCATTAGTATAAATTACAGGCACATTTTATCATAATTTTTAAAAATTCAGTTTTGTAAAAGGATGATCCCATTTCAGAGCAATCTTATTTTTTTCCTCAAAAAAAGTATGTATCTTCTAATCTTAGGGTCTCCTATTTCCCCCATAGTAGCTATACATGTCAATACAAAATTCTATTTGCAAATGTCCCCCACCTCTTTAGGAAGTTCCCCCTGCTCTTTGTACCCCTAGATATTTCCAGTGAGTGAGTCTCTTCTAGCTTCTGTGGAATCATATTAACTTTCTCTTGGGAGTAGTTTGCATAGTACAAGACTGTGATTTAATTGGAGTATTCCTAGTAGCTTCAAAGAGTTAATGCAGAGTTCTAATTTATCTGAAAAATCCTGGAAAGAGCAAGGTGGTTTATTGCCTAGTGGTATATATTTCCTAATTATATAAGTGCAGAAAAGAAATACAACTCATCAGAGATGATCTTGTGAACAAACTATAAAGATGGAGAGCTTTTGCTAAATAAAGCAATAAAATGTCTTACTCCCAATTTACTATGAAATCTCTTTGACACAACAACCAACCCATTCCCTACCTTAGGGAATTCTTTTAGGCTGAATTCTGTGGGAATAAATGTTCCCTGTGCAGGAAACGAATGTCCTGGTTTTATAATTGAACCTAAGTTCCTTGAAGTGTTGCACTGTGCTCTTGCCTCACTAAGTTAACTGGCTGAAGTTCTAGTCCTGGTTCCTGGTGAGATTATTGACAATTTAACCTGTGAGGGATGGCCCCCATGGGCAGATTGTTCGATGTGCTGCCATTTATCTTGCCTAGATGGAGCACAGCTTGGAAATAGTGCACATAAATAAAAGTGAATGAGAAATACAATATAAATACTAAATATAGTCATCATCATAATTTAAATAGTTTCTAATGCCTGTGATGATTTTTATTTGCAATATGAATTCTTTATCTGGCTCCTCTTCTAAGTTTTCATTCAAATCTGTTACTATCATAATTAAAACATTAGTTAACTAGCTAGCCATTTTATTGTTTTCTGCCCTACTCTACTAAATATGATTTTCTTCTTAAAGGCAAGACATTTTTAGCATATATTTGTGTTCTCAATTTTTTCCCCTTCAAAATCTTTTCCTTTTCCAGCATTTCTGGTCTTCCTGTTGACCTGCTGTAAAGTGGAGGAGGGAAAAGGGAAAAGGAGGATTTGTTTTTGAGAACTCAACTATCTGTAAATGATTTCCTCTTGTTTGGTACATCCAGTTGCCGGGTTTCATTTTCAAATGCCTGGTTGCAGGGTCCATGGCCTGGCGGAAGGAACCATGTCATCCTTCATTCATCCTGCGCACATAGTCCGGCCGCTGCTCCGAATATTATCTCCTATCACTTATGGCAATTCTCGTGCTTCTCCTCTTCCTGAAGTTCATAATTCATGTCACTGATTTCCGGTGCATACAGAGTCAGGTTTTAGAAATATGAGACAATTTAAAAATTACAGATGCAAAGCCTAGCTGTTTGAGCCAACATCTGCAACTAGTTTATGGGATTAAGCAAATAGTTGCTCTAGATGACTGATACTTACCAGGGTCTCTCCATTTCCCATCAGAAATCAGAATGCTTGTTACTTATATGTTTTTTAGTTTTTAATAGAAATCAGGAATTCATCTGTTACATACCTCACTTTATTAAGTTTCCTCATGGAGTATCTTGAGTTACAGCCAATTTTCAATTAGCCCTGATTAAGGAGGTCAGGAAGAATATCAATCATTAAAATCCACAAATAATTAAAGGTCTTTAACCAGAAGTTTCAGCACTCTCTCTTAAGACTTTCTGCTGAAATTACAAACAAGCAAAGCATTTGTTGTAGTTTTCTTTTGTTTTGTTCAGGGATAAACAAAGAAATTTGAACATTTCACCCCCCTGCTTACAACCATTCAAAAGTACTTTTTTCCTTTAGGATAAAGTCCACATTCTAACATCCACTATCCATTCCTAGACCGCTTCCAACTCCTCTTGCCACCAGCACTCCTTAACTGTGTGCTCCAGCAACACTGATCTTCAGTCAGTTCCTTCAGGGATCTAGGCCCTTTCACTGCTGGGGCTTTTTGTACACTTTTTCAGTATCTGGAACATCTTTTTTGTTTTTGCTTGAATAACATCTCCCCACTTATCTCAGTTTAAATATCACTTCCTTGGGAGCACTTTTCCTTACTTCTCACCCAATTTTTATATACTTACTTGCAAATGTCTATCCCCTCCCCTTCTTGCCCATAAACTGAGATCAGTGACAGTAGTTGCCATTTTCACTGCTATTTTCTTAGTGTCTGACATGAGTCTGGCTTATAATAGGTGTCCAGCATATCTGTTGAATGAATGGAAGTTACATATTTTAAAATCAGAAATAAATGGCCAAATATGTAAATGATGAATTAAATACTGACTTATAAGCTGTAATGTAAACGTTTGGAAGGGAAAGTCTATATTAAAGATATTTATTGATTCTGAGCATTGCTTTTTATCATCCAGAGGAAAAACACGGAGTCTTAGATATAGTTGTTACTCAGTCACAGTTGTCATTTCAGGCTAGCCCATGGTAACTATGACTACTTATGTTTCCCACCTAAGTAAATCACCAGGGAAAATTAGTGCCTATAGC
Organism: Cabassous unicinctus; assembly: GCA_029593785.1. NCBI lineage: Eukaryota > Metazoa > Chordata > Mammalia > Cingulata > Chlamyphoridae > Cabassous > Cabassous unicinctus. The sequence continues at coordinate 54,555 of JAQZBX010004330.1, read as the reverse complement.
TCTGAAATATGGTTCTGAATGTAGTAAAATTTAATCTTTATTATCATTTAAGCTGACCACCCAATTATGAATTAATTTGGACTCCAGCAGGTGCTATTGACATTTTAGATGGGAAAGTTCATGTAGCGGGTAGTTTTGAGCATTGTGGGGATTTATCATCCTTGGCCTCTACTCGTTAGGTGCCAGTGATAAAATGTGTGGCAGGAATACTGATAAAACCACATATCCCCTGGGGTTGCTATTGCCCCTGTATTAGAACTATTATACTAATGATTTATTGAATAATATGTGTGTTAGTGAAGGTATAAGTATTCCAAAGGAGTGTAAAATATACAGTTTGTCTCTACTTGATAATAATATCTACCATTTATTGAATATTTGCTAGATGCTAGCCATTCTACTGAGTACATTTACTCTCATCATCAATTTGAGATTGGGATTATTAACTTAATTTGCATATGAAAGAAAAATGAGCCTTGGCTAAATAGCTTACCCAAGTTTACACAGCTAGTCAATGGCAAAACTGAGATCTAAACCTAGAAACTCTATGCCCTCAACCAGTAAGCTACATTCTTATTTGGAAAATGGGAGGAAAGCAAACACAATTGCAAGTAATATAAGACAGGATAAGTATTGAATTTAGAAAAGGAAAAGATCCATGTGGGCTACTGGGTATCCTTTATTATTCATTGAAATAGTACCATAAATTTTCTTCTTTTTCCCTTAGAGTGTTAAATTATCCAGAATCTGCCAAATGTACTTACACTTCTACCTACCATTCTCTGGCATATGATTTTTAAATAATCATATTCATAATAATAACTACATTTATTGAATAGCTATTTTGTGTCAGGCAGTGTATTAGGTGCTTTATTCTTCAAAACAACCTTGAAGAGTATATATATAATCTCCATTTTAATGGATAATACTAATTATAGCCAATATGTATTGAGCATTTCCTGTATATAGATCCTGTTCTCAATACTTTACATTTATATTTTTCTTTATTCCTCACAACAACCTTATAAGGTAAGTGTTATTAGCTCCGTGGCTGAGGTAACTGGGTCATGAAGGTTAAATAAACTTGCCCAAAGTGACACATCTAGTATGTGGTAGAGCTAGGATTTGAACCATAAAACCCAGCACCAGTGCCTGGTCTCCTAACTTGAATACTTCCTAAAAACAGACTCAAAAGGCTATGCATTTTCCCCAAGACCATACAACTAATATGCCAGAGCTAGGATTCAACTACTAATTCTTGGTCCTTTCCATTCAATAAAAGTATGTTTTTCACTTTTTAATGTGAGTCTTTCATCCCAGTGTCTCTGTACTGAACCTCTGCAGACTGTTTTCTAAAAGATGAAATTTATGAAAAATTAACCAAATTCTGTAAGTCAAAGATCAGTTTTTATCCAATAAGAAAAAATCTCTAGTGATGTCTGTCTTCTTTATTCCTCAAAATAGAGGACAGGCCTGGTCAGTTTTGGGTTTGGGTCCCAGCTTGCCACTTGCTAGCTGAATGATCTGTAACATTTGTTTAGTCTCTGTATGTCTCAAAGTACTCAGAAAAATAAAATGGGAAGTTTAGCAGTGTATATCTGATAGGGATATTGAGATGATTAAGTGATATTATCCATATAAAGTACACAGTGCATAGTAAGTTCATTAAGGGTTAGTGATCATTTTTATTATTGTTATTAATAAAGTTGTCCTTTTGAAATCTTAGAATTGTACCAGAAAATTTAACTCAACCAATTGTTCTCATGGTTCCTCTAATACAGTAATATTAGCAGTTCAAAGTAGGCCTCTGATTTAGAATGAATTCTCTGTTCATTTACTGAATATATAGTTTGATGATTACAGATTAATAGAGTTTCCTTAGGTAAAAAATTGTCTTACTGAGATAGTTTTTGAAAAAAAAAAAAGTTGAAATAATAGAAAATAAATTCTGAGAATGACCACTGTTATTTTAAATTTTATCTTGGTAGGCCAAATAATAATAGCTAGTATTTCTTAACTGCCTGCTCTGTGCCAGGTACTCTTCTGTGGATTATCTCATTCAAATGTCAAAACAATTTTACAAGGGAAGATAATATTATTATTTCCCTCTTCTTATTTTTTTTTTTTTTTTATAAATGAGGAATTGATATACTCAGAGACCTTAACATAAACTTTACCTTCCTGATAGTGAAAATTCTAGACATGTCTTTTAAAAAAGAAGTGTCCAAAGCCTTCATAAAAATTGCATGGCATATTGTACATTATGTGATTATCCCGTTTGTGTTTTCAATACCATTTTAATTCCCTGATAAGACACATTCAATCATAAATGCCTTCCAGGTGTTCTTTCTTCTTACATAATCTAATTCCAGGAGAAAAAGAAAACATTCCTATAGAACCAGTTTTGGCATTATTTGTTTATGTGACTTCCTATTCATTGAATCAGTGCCAGGCACTCTTCTGGAGATATAGTGGCCAAAGAAGACAGATAAGTTTTTACTCTCATGGTGCTTATATTCTAGTGGTGGAAAAGACGGTAAATAAACAACAGAGTATTAAACCAAAAAAATCAGATACAGGTATATTTTCACTGCAGAGAATTAAAATTGGTTGATGTGAGAGGAAGAGAAGAGCTAGGGGGAAGCGGGTGTGACTCAGTGGATAGAGCTCCCGTTTACCATATAGGAGGCACCGGGTTCGCGTCCTGGGGCCTCCTTGTGAGGGCAGGCCGGCCCCTCGGACCGGTGGGCTGATGCAGCAAGACCTCACAGCAAGGAGGAGATAAGCAGACATGGAGAAAACACACAGCGAATGGACACAGCAAGCACAAGCAGCAAGGAGGGGATAAATAAATAAATCTAAAAAAAAAAAAAAAAAATAGAAGAGCTAGGGACACTTTAAAGGGACACTTTGTGGGAGATCCTCTTTGATGAGGGGATAATTTAAGCCGAGTTATGAATTACAAAAAGTAACTACGTCCGTGAAGGTCAGGAAGCATATACTAGGAAGGAGGTACAGAGGGGGGAAAGGCCTGGAAGAGCTTGCATGTGTGAGGAACAGAAGATGGTGAGTGTGGCTGAAGCATAGGGGCAAAGGGAATTGGTGGAGATGAAGCTGGTGGTTCTGTGAGACTGTTCCTCTTTTTAGTGTGGATAATTGTGATTTAGATGATCACTTCCTCATGTTTCATGCCCTCCATAAAGGTTCTTCCAATCCCAGAAGTTCTAAGACTCTAACATATAAACATCTATCCCACACAGAAATTTGGAAAGAGTAGAAAGGAAATAAACTATCCCAATTTCACTAATTAATCAGGATCCTTCCCGCCTCCATACTTTTGTACCGTTTGATCTCTGTCTTAATACTTATTGATAATAATTAACACTTCTTATTGAGTAATGATGACAAGTACCATTTATTGCATATATGTGTTGGCAAGCTCTGTGCTAAATACACTTTCTTATTTGTCCTCCAAGAGTAGGTACTACTGTCCTGGTTTATGAATGACAAAACTGAGGTCAAGGACCTTGCCCAATGGGATGGAACTGCCCAGAGGCCTGTTCTCTCCACCGCACCATGTTGCTTACTTTATAGTATGCAGAAGTTTCACTTCACCTGTGGGGCAGATGTTTCGTTTTACACACATCTTGAAGTCAGTCAAGAATTTTATTTTACATTGTATAACCATCATGCCATTTAGTATGAATCTGTGTACCTAGAAAGTATGTTATAAATGTTGCTGACAGAATGAATATATTTGATGAAGAAATGACAAGTTATTCACATCAAAATTATTTTCATCCTTACAAGAGAGAATCTTCAAGAGAGAAACCAATTGATCACTTCCAGCGGTTTACCTTACAAAAGTGTCCATATGAAGTGTACAGTTTTTTTGTCCTCTAGGATTTTATCCAACAACAGTATCAATAAAGGTAAAAGTAAAGTTTGTGTGTTTGGTGCTGTGGATAGAAGGAGGTATTAGATAATGTTCCTGTCCTCAAAGGACATGTGATCCAGTTCTGCAGATGTTTTTCTCTTTTTCTCTCACACCACCCCTCCCATCCAGGAGCAAATCCTGTCTCTCTGGAATCTGACCACTTTTCACTCTCTCCATCTCTACTTCCTGCTCAAAGCCTCCACCATCTCTCACCTGGTTTATTACATGGCCTCCTAATTGATCGCCTCACTTCTCCCCTTGCTCTCCTCAGTCTTATCTTCTACAGTCAGGAGCCAGAGGGCTCTCTTAAAAACCTGTCAGATCATATCCCTTCCTTGCTCAAAACCTTTTAATGATTTCCCTTCCTAGGAAGGGAGGTAAGCACTGAAAATCAAATCTAAAGTATTTCAGTGGTCTCTAAGACTACCCTCCTACCTGTCTAATCCCATTTCCTACCCCTCCCTGTCTCACTCACTGTGATGAGGACAACTGGCTTCCTTTCCTACTTCAGGACTTTTGAACTTGCTCTCCCTTCTTCCTGGAATCTGTCTCCTTATCCCCAACCTCCTTCTGTCCTCCTATGCCAAACCGGGTCCGCATGTTTTGCTCTTTTAATTGCTTCAGGTCTCTGCTGAAATGTGATTTTATTAGAGAGGTACCTCTTGATTACCTAAGTTAAAAAAAACAACGTCCTTCCCCCAACCCTCCTAACCGTGAATGCTTACTGTGCTTATATTGCTTTTTTTCCCCATAGTACTTATCACCCCCAGATATATTATATACTTATCCATTTATTATCTTCTCTTGGCCTTCATCTCCACCCCAGCCTCACAACTAGAATATAAGTTCTAGTGCCTAGAAACACACAGTAGTAACTCAGTAAACAGAGCAATAACCATCTATTCAATGGATGAATGGAGAGATAGATGGATCTAATATTTCTAGCTAAAAATCTAGACACAGCTTATATTTGGCTCTGAAAAGTTAGCACTTGCTATAGAAATAAATTTAATATTTTGGTACTCTTAGTTAAATATAGGTTCATTTATGATTGATTCTGTTTTTATCAGAGGTTGTGAGTCATTCGCATTGTGTCATTATCTCTTTCCTTCATTGGAGTTTGCTGCATATGGATGTTATTTTGTGTTGTACTCTGTGTAGGCATCACTTACACACACATATGATCATCCTAAAGAGAACCCACAGCAGATTCTTACTTGCTCTCTCTCCTCTTCCCACTGCTAGTTTATTCATTTACATCCTCTCATTTCATCTCCTTGTTTCCTTTCACTGCTGTAGACTTGCAGTGTTCCTGATACAGCTCATACATCCAGGGTTCTTTTCTCACATTTCACATGTGGTACCAATCCAAAGTCAGTCCACAATGCTTTGGTAGGTGGAATTTTGGGGGTGGGTTGGAGGGTAGGAGAAATGTAAAGCTCCAATAGATGCTCCTTCCTTTCTTCTGTATCTTAGGTCTGTGAACTTCTTTTTTTTTTTTTAAGTTCAGAACACTTTTGGATTTAAAAATAGGGTTTCATGGGCTAATCTGGAGTAGCAATATAGTAAACAAAATTTAAAGGTGTGTTTGCCTCAGAATTTCTCAGCGTTTTTCATATAAGAATGTGCGTTACCCATCTGAGAAAAGAGTATATGGTATTTCAGGATTTTTCAAATTTATTTAGCCATAGAAACTTTTTTTCATGGAATATCTCTCTAAACTCTAGTGTTCCTTGGAATATACTTTGGGAAACTCTAACTCAACCATAACCATCCACTTCAAATTCTTCACTGAGGCCCGAGCCCCCTCTCTCTATTTTACAAAAGCACCAAAATGGCTTTTGAAATATGGAATATATACATTTTCCTGGATATATATAGACGACTCTTATGTTGAGTCTTTGTAACTATAAGTATCATCCTTGGTCTTTCTTTGAAGGTCGAAATGTATTTGGTGTGGCAGGAGGAGGAAAAGTTTGCTTTCTTGTGTAGGAATGAGCTTTTTTATTCTGTCTCCTTACAATTACTAGCAGGAGAATTCCTAGAAATGCTGAAAAGGGTTCTGAGACATAAGGGCAAGGAAGCATTGTGAGGCATTTTCTCTTCCCCAGTAGGCCAGGGGAGGAAAGACAACTCGGACATTGGTAAGTCACTCCCTGGATTCTCTGGCTGAAGTAAGTCGGGTAATGGACCTGAAAGGCAAGTTTTTCTGTAGTTTTGCACAGGTAGGAATCCCTGGTCACTTGCAGATATTCACATTGGCATCCATATGCCCACTGTCAAAATCCACAGAACAATCCATCACCAACAGGTGAGGAAGGAAGGTCCCTGATCCCTTACATTGGAAGAGATTTGAAGCTGGGATTCCACATTGGATCTATGAATGCATTTTCCCTTAGAAAATTAGTATTTATAATTGTGACTTCTATATGAAGTACTGGCAACTAACACTTTAACCCAAATGATTGAATGACTACACATCTTATTGCTTTCCTTTGTGGGCCAAAATTTCTAAGAACTTATTTAAAAGTAATTCTTTTGATACATGTGTTTTTAATTTTCCATTTCTTGATTTCTTTTTCTTTTGTCCTGCAAGAATTTTTTCTGCATCCAGAAGATATTGGGAAGGTATCAACTCATCATATGAAATCAGAGTTGCACAGGAACACTTCAACTCTATCACCTGCCCATTCCAGTCTGGCTGCTTCTCCATCAGCCCACTGAAATAATACTTGATAAGGTTCCTTATCAATACTTGATATGGCACCTGTATACTGGTTGTGAAAATATCAAGTGTTTTGGTACCAGTTCTAAGTGCCTGCCTATCATCAGAAACATCAGAGAGACCCCTCTCTGAGAATCCCTCCAGTCCTCCTTTATCCAGAAACTAAAGGCAAAGGCCTGGTATGGGAGGGGCCACCAGTACCCTGCTCTAGCACATGTCGCCAGTGCCCCTTTTGATTGGTCAGAGCCCATGCCAGACTAGTTGTTAAGTATTTTGACTATCACCATTTCAGTACTCTCCATGTTACCCAAACGAGTGAGTAATTTTTTACTTTTAATCTTTCTTTCCCTCACAGCAGCATTTAACCTTTTCAAATCCCTTTGCCTTATTGCTTTACTGAAACATTCTCTGCCATCTCTATGGTTGCAGTATTCCCTGTTTTTTTCTTCCACCCTTTTAGCCACTACTCTATCTCCTTTCTAGGTCTATCCTCTCCACACAGCCAATTCATGTTGACTTTCCTCAAGGCTCAGTCCTAGGTCCTTTTCTTTTCTTGTTTAAACTCTCATTCTATTGTCACTCCCTCCCCCCCCCACGCCCATGGCTTCAATCAACCCGTATGTTAATTCACAAATTTGTATATCTGATCTAGACTTCTCTATATCTAGTAGACTATTTTCCAGGTCCATTTACTTGACTTGACCATTTTCTCCCTAAACATAGTCTTCTTTCTTTCTTTCTTTCAGTGATTGTACCTCCCCAGTCTGTTCAGTTTCACGAGCTCAAAACTTAGGAGTCATCCTTGACATCGTGCTTTCTCTGATCTTCTATATCCAGCTTATCATTGCCATATCAGTTTTTCTTCTAAATATTCGTCAAATCTGTCTACTTCTCTATATGTCCATTTCCATCACTCTTTTCAAAGTTATTGTCTAAGGCTCAGGCTTCTGCAATAGTCAACTAGGTGATCTCTATGAATCCTTTCTCCCCCCCTCTGATCTCTTCACCAAATCAGAGCTGGAAGGGAACTTCTCATGATGCAAATATTATGTTGCTGCCCTACTTTAAACACTTCAAAGGCTTCCCATTCCTCACAGGATAAATACTAAATTTCTCCACATAAACTATACACAAGCACAGTTTGCCTGCTCTCCAGGCTTGTCTTACATAAGGCTCACTCTCCCTTTCTGTGCTACAGCCACTTTGAGTTTGCCACTCCCTATCCCACACTTTCCAGATTTTATCTCAAGTGCTAAAATCTTCAAATAAGCTTTTCATATACCCCATTCAGGTCAGAACTCTCTTAACGTGCTGAAACACTCCTTGGCAGCACTGACCACAGTTGTAATTTTACATTTATCTGGGTTATTCCTTGTTTAATGTCTATTCCCCGATTGTCCTTTAGCTTCATCAAGGTGGGGACTATGCCTGTTATTTTGTTGTTGTCAATTTTTTGTTTTTTTTATTTCTTTGTATTATCATTTGTATTTCTAGAGTACTGTCTGACCCATATAAAGTGATTGCTAATTTTTCATTCAATGAATTAATAAATATTTACTAAGGGTTTTTTTTTTTTCTCTAAAAGAAACTTTCTGAATTGGTTTTAGTAAAATATCCAAATTTTGGGCAGACCTTGCTAATTATGAACTATCTTTTCCTTTGTGTGTGCATTTGTGTCCTTGAATGTGAGAAGTAGATGATGGACTTAGTTCTCATTCTGTTTTGTATCATTTGGAATCTCTTCCACATGGAAGGCTCCCATTAACTTCAAAGGAAGCTCTGCACATGGAAAAGATACACAGGAAAAAAGTGAAAAAAGTAGAGCCCTGATTTTCATCATGGTTAATGGCCTGGATCTTGTAGAGGTTTAGGTGAGTAAACTCTGAGAATAAACAGCTCACCCTTTTAGTGAATTCTTCAGAAATAGCTGTGCATGTGGCAGAAATAACGCAGTTGGACAAATTTTAATTTTTGGATACAATGAGAAGGGAGGAAATTCTTTAGGAATAATTCTGAAAATCAAAATAGTAAAATAGCCTAGTGAGGCACAGCGGCCCTTATTATTTGAACATGGGCTAATGTGCTGAAAGTGAGACTTAATGGAAAGCGATTTCAGTTGCTTTTAAAGGACAGACTGATTGGAAGAAGATGGAGGCACCATGGAAATAGTCCTGGTGGTTTGGGGCAGTCCAGAAAAAGTGGGAGGGAGATTCTTTAGATTACATAATGAGGTTATTTCATGAAACAAAAACTTGAAGTTCTTTTTAACTTATAGAATTTTATTTAGGTGGCTACAGTTTAAATTTAGGCCAGTGTTGTTAGGTAGAGGTTCTATTTTACAGAGAAAAACCATAAAGTTATCTTTTTGGCAGTTGTGTCTTCAAACAAAAAGAGGAATTTTATAGGAATATTAAACATTCGTTTTTTATTTTCAATCAGTTTTTATTGGTACATCGTTAATATGTTTTCAGTCAATCAAATCAGCTTCTTTTTTAAATTGACAAGCTTCTTTCATCACAATGACTTCCCATATAATATTCCAGCATCATTTCTTTTTATGTTCTGCTTTAGGGTTATTTCACTACTGGATTGTTTGTAATCTGCTTTAGTTTTCCAACATGTTGTGTTCATTACACATTAAAGGGAATCTCAATAAATTGCCTCTTTTAAACAAGCCATAACGTGATGTCAGCTTACATTTTTAATGACATGAATATTGTAGATTACATGGAAAATACAGGAAAGTTGTAGGAGGAAGTGAATATAGCTATATCTTGCCACCAATATTCAATAATAGTTAACATTTTGATGTATATTATCATTTTTCTATGTATACATTAAAAATGTAACTGTATACCGTGCATAATAATTGGTATTGATCTAAAGTACTTATCTGAGTCCTTTATATATATTAATTCAATGATCCTCATAATAACTCTATGTGATAGGCATTATTATTATCACAGTGTTACATATGAGGAAATTGAGGCAAAGAGAGATTAAAGGACTCAGCTGAGGTCACACAGCTAGCAAATATTGAAACTAGGAGCCAATCTCAGACAGTCTGACTCTAGAATCTTGCCCAGTATTGGTATTCTCTTTCAAAAATTTTTTTCTTTCATTATGCATTAGGTATTTTTGCTCAGTTTAATTAAACATCACAGGATTATTTTGTAAACTTTTAACCAGTTTCCTGTTAGACAAATAGATTGTTTCTAATTGCTTGCTGTTAGAAATAATACTGTAGCCAACATCCTTGTATGTATTATGGGTTAAGGCTCTGAAATCAGACCACCTGAGAGATTTTATTTTATTCTAGAGCTAAGAGGGTGTGCCCTCTTAGTTTGCTGTACAAAGTGGAACAAAATGCCAACTGATGCCTAAACTCCTATAAGGAAGGCCTGTTGGTTATGAGCATGGGCTTGACAGTTAAACAGACAGGAGACTGATTATAGTTTCCTCATTTGCAATGAGGAAAATATTACCTCCCTCATGAGGTTATTATTTTTTGGCTTTTATAAAAATATATTTTATTACAAAAGTTGTGAACTTATAAGACAATCATGCACATGTTGTAGAATTCCCATACAACACCCCTTCACCAACACACTACACCATTGTGGAACATTTGTTACAGATTATGAGATAATATCAGACTATTACCGATAACCATGGTCCATAGCTAGCATACATTTGGCATATGTTTTCATACCCCCCATTATTAATACATTACATCTTTGGCATTGATGCAAGAATATTGAAATACTGTTATTTATAGTCCATAGGTTATATTAATTTTATTTTTCCCATGCTTCTCCACATTCCCACCATCCTGTAATTGTGACGTACATCCATTCTAGTTCACAGAAGGACATTCTTGCATTTGTACTATTAACCACAATTCTCATCCACCTCTGGGTTCACTATGTTATTCAGTCCCTAGATTATTCTCTAGCTTTCTTTCAAATGATATTTACATCCCTAGACTACCCTTTTCAGCCACAATCCCATTTATAAAGAGGTTATTATGTAGATTAAAAGAAATAATATGGATGAAGCACTTAGCACAATGCCTGGCATAGATTAAGCGTTTAGTAAATATTAGCTTTTGTTGTTATCCTTGAACTCCTAGAAATGGAGTCAAATTGTATTCTTAACTCTGCCTTTTTTTTATACTTAAGAAACTCTGTGCTCTGATTCCCTAGAAGGTTAAAGCCATGGAAAAAAATATCCAAACATACAGATGTCACTTAGCCAATTCATTCATAGTAGTAACAAATTGATTTTGTAGAGTCTTGAAAACAAAACAAAGAAGGCTTTCATCAAATATTTTATTTTGCATCTTAACTTGATTATTCATTATTTCACATTATTTGCTTGCTTTCACAGCTCCTTTATTCCCAATCATAAGATTAACTAGATGTGAGATTCTATTTTTTTACATTATTATCAGGCCACTGATAAGACACACCAGGATATAGTAATGGTGGGCCTCATTTGTGATCAATACAGGCAGTGCACCTGGCACAGTGCCTGGCTTATCCTAGGAATTCAGTAAATAGCTGTTGACTGACTTATCAAGTGTCTTAGGTGAGAAAAACCTTGTGAACACTTTCCTGAATTGAATGTATTGCTCAAAACTGCAAGCACAAATGCCCTCTTTCCTCAGTTAGAGCATGGGCCCTCTGGGCAGGGTAGGTCCCAAGAGGAATGCAGAAGAGGCAAAGAAAGGCCCTGGTCTACACTTGCCTTGTTTATCTTTCCAGATTTACCAATCTGAAAAGTCACTGTACTCCTGTACTCAGGAGTCACTGTACTCAGTCACTGGAGTGGAATGAGCAAGTGAACTATAGGAGTGCCTCTCCATCCATGTTCTAATATATTACACTTCAGTAATAAAATGTCAACAAATTAGAAATGTCCTCAATGTGAATATGAACTCCTTCCTTTGAAGTGTCCAGAAAATAAAGTCCAAAGATTACTTTCCCAAAAGAGTTTGCAAAGTCTGCGATACGGAATTAAATTCTAACATCAAGCTAAATTCCTCTCCCAATTTTTACTCTCTCATCCTCAACCAGAGAGATTCTCCTGCTCAGCTGGAGTTGGGGTTCCTTCAGCAGCTGCAGCCTGAGCTGACCTCTGAAAGAATGGATATTCATTCTGGGCTGCAGAAGCTGAAATAGTCTCTGATGTTTCTCACTGAGTAAATTAATGCAACAAGTGGACACAAAAGATAATTCCAGCACTAGTTCCACATCAACCACATTTAATAAAACAAATTGATTTCCTAGCCTTTAAAACAGTTATCTCTGGCAATGTTCATGTTTCCAGACCCCTTTGGTAAGTGTTGCGCCTTAACAGATATTTATTTATTTATTTATTTATTTATTTTTTAAGATTTATTTATTTTATTTTATTTATCCCCCC
>JAQZBX010004330.1:0-42366 GCA_029593785.1 Cabassous unicinctus | reverse complement strand
CCCTCACAAGGGGCCTCGGGACGCGAACCCGGGCCTCCCATATGGTAAACGGGGGCTCTATCCACTGAGCCACACCCGCTTCCCTTAACAGATATTTAGTAGTTCTGAATGAAAGAGGGCAAAAGGAGAAAATCTTTCTGGTTTTAGCCCTACCAGGCTGCTCATCAATTTTTTCTAGTTGTTTGTGAACCCATTAACTTACTGGGAGAAATCTCTCCCTAAGAGGTTAGTTTTGCCACTATCATATACCACCAAAGGGGAAAGCCATCTATACATATAGCCCCAGTGAAGGATGCTTGAAACATTGCTGTCTTATTGCAAAGTGTAGGAATTTGCATTGGTGGCAGCCCTAGTCACCAGGTCTTACTTAATTTCCTTTTCCCATGCACTATATTCAAAACCTCATAATTTTTACTTCCCTTTTGCCTTTGTGTTCTCTTTAGCCTAGGCCTCCTGAGGAGACTTTCTGCCCCCTATGTAATTTATCCAGAGCCAACATGAAAACATGTGTTGGAGGTAGACCCTTGAGTCTGTAATTAAACCACAGGAGTTAAGGCTAGCTCTCCACATTTCCCTCCTTGTCTTGGCCCTGTGTACAGAATAGCACTAGGGACAGATGATCTTACCCTTCCTACCTAGGCCTGGCCCTGATAAAGTAAAACTAGAACCTCAAGAGTGCTCTGTGGTAATAATGTACCTCAACTATGTTATAGTTTAAAAGTAGTAAATTTAGTTCCAACTCCAGGCCTACCAGGCCTGTATGTGGAAAACCCCTTTTCCCTATAGCTGAATCTTTGCATCAGGCACACCTGCTTAGAAAATGTTCTGCCTGCCAAATTCAAGAATGAGCAGCCTGTATGCTGATGATGCCTGTGTTTGCAAAGGTAGGTCCCTCCCAACCAGGTGGGTGACTGGCCTGCTCTATACCTTTGCTTGGACTCCCACCATTTACCAAGGTAGGCCCTGCCAGAATGTGAAGTTCTACCTTTATAGAAGCGGTCACTCACTTATGCATAAAGACTGTGGAAAAGCTTTTGTAATCTATGAAGGTCAAAATACCAAATGATCTACAGTTTATAACCTCCACTCAAGCTGCAATAGTTAAAAGCCAGCTGCACAGCTGAAAAAACCTTGCATGGTCTACCATAAGCAAGGCCAAGGTCAAAATGCCCTGCTCACAAATAAAGTTGAAGGCCCAAAGCCTTGGCCACACCAGAACTTTTCCACATGTACTTTTTTCTCCCCGTAATTTTATTTCTTGTCTGTGTATTAATTTTATGACCCAGTGTGCTGGCCAGATGTTGGTGTCTGAACTTACTCCTAACATACAGGCTTTGCCTGCTCTGACAAGGCCTGCCTTCTTATAGCAAGAAGAAAACTAACTAGAACAGGTATTCTGTAAGGTTGACTGGCCACCAAGAAAAGGTGCTGGGCTATTTCTGCCCTGTTTCTTCTTCTAAAACAGGGGTGGAGGGAGAGAGGGAGTAGAAGAAGGCTGGAGTGTTACTATGCAAATGGAGCTTCTTCCACTTGGAGGAACATCTCTGGAGTGAGGAAGCCGAGTTCTCCTCCTTCCAGTCTTCCCATTGCCATTCTTACAGTTGCTTTCAAAGTTTCTGTATTTGGCAAAAGAAACTTGGATGATACTTATGGCAGTAAATTTTGATAAATGGTTTGTCTCCAGCCTTACAAATAAGAACATACCCTTTTAGTTCTAGAGTTCCTTTCTAGTCATGTAATTATGGGCTTGCTAGTGCTTGTTTACTTGGGTACTCAAAACAGAATTTGATATTCAAACACTAAAAGGCTGTAAATGGTTATTATACTGAATGTTGATGGATTTGTTTTGGTAATTTTAAATTTGAATATACAATTAACGTTTTATATGATTTAGTTCTCTACCAGGGGACTCTAAAGCCAATCCCATTTCTCTTGGCATTCTTCCCTCCACCCCGAAGTACCAGGGGCCAGGGATTGAACCCAGGACCTTGTATGTGGGAAGCCGGCACTCAACCACTGAGCCACATCGGCTTCCCTGAGTTGGCTCCTTCATTTGTTTTGCATGTTTTTTTTAATTTTTTCAGGAGGCATCAGGATCCGAACCCGGGACCTCCCTTGTGGGAAGCAGGCGCTCAACTGATTGAGCTATAACTGCTTCTCTTGACATTCTTTTTGAATTTTATTTATTTAGTCTTTGTCTTCTCTTTCTCACTATATTTTTAAATTGTTAATTTACTGTTAGCATTTTAACCTCTCTCTTTTGTCCATGTTTCCTGAATGTCTGTTTTATTTTCTACCTCATTTCTCTGTTTTCATGGTTTTATTTCTCTTAATTTCATGGTTTTTCCCTCCTGCAATTTCTTAGTGAAAAACCATATTAGGAATTATTTTCTCTCATTTCTTGTTTTGAACTTGTTAATCACTCCCAGGCATACCATTCAGTGGGATTAATCAATTTACATTGTTGTGGTACCCTCATTACCATCAATTACCAGAACTTTTCCATCATCCCACATAGAAAACCATTATGCATTACTTCCCCCAAACTCCCATCCCCTACCCCTGGTCCTGGTAAGCTGTATTCTTTCTGTCTCTATGAATGTGCATATTCTAGATATTTCATATAAGTGGAATCATACAATAGCTGCCCCTTTGTGTCTGACTTATTTCACTCAACATGATGTTTTCAGAGTTCATCCATGTTGTAGCATGTAGTAGAACTTCATTTTTGGGAGGGGGGTGGCTGAATACTATTCCACTCTATGTATATACTACATTTTATTCATCTATTCATTTGTGAATGGACATTTGGGTTGCTTCCACCTTTTGGCTATTGTAAATAATGCTACTATAAACATTGGTGTACAAATATCTATCTGAGAACTGCTTTCAATTCTTTGGGGCATATACCTAGAAGTGGGATTGCCAGGTCATATGCTAATTCTGTGTTTAACTTTCTAAGGAACTGCCAAACTGTTTTCCATAGTGGCTGCACTATTTTACATTCCCACCAAAAAAATGTACAAGGGTTTCGATTTCTGTTTGCATTTCCCTTATAGCTAATGGTGTTGAGCATCTTTTCATGTGCTTATTGGCCATTTGTATATTTTCTTTGAAGAAATGTCTATTCAGTCCTTTGTCCATCCATTTTTTAATTGGATGGTTTGTGTTTTTGTTATGAGGTGTTTTGTTTTGTGTTTTTGTTGTGAGGTGTATATTAAACACTTATCAGATATATGGTTACCAAATATTTTCTCACATTCTGTAGATTGTCTTTTGACTCACTTGATGATGTCTTTTATTGCACAAACATTTTTAATTTTGATGAAGTCCAATTTTTCTATTTTTTTCTTTTGTTGCTTATGCTTTTTATGTAAAATCTAAGAATTCATTACCTATACAGGGTCCTGAAGGTATTTCCCTGTGTTTTCTTCTAAGAGTTTTTTTTTTTTTAAAGCAGTTCCATTAGTTTGTTTTTTTTTAAGATTTATTTTATTTGTCCTCTCCCCCCCCTTGTTGTTTTTCGCTCACTGTCTGCTCTCTGTGTCTATTTGTTGTGTTCTCCTCTTTCTTTTTAGGAGGCACTGGGAACTGAACCCAGCACTTCCCATGTGGTAGGCAGGTACCCAACTGCTTGAGCCACATCCACTTCTTATTTCTGAGTTTTTTAGTCTAGCTGTTATATAAAGGTTGTTGATCCACTTTGAGTTAATTTTTGTATATTGTGTGAAGTATGGATACACTTTCATTCTTTTACATGTGAACATCCAGTTTTCCTAGCACCATTTGTTGAAGAGACTATTTCCCCATTGAGTGGACTTGACACCCTTGTCAAAAATCATTTGACACCCTTGTCAAAAATCATTTTGGCCATAGATATGTGGTTTTATTTCTGTACTATTCTATTATTCCGTACTATTCTATTCCACTGGTCTATATGTCTGTACTTGTGCCAGTACCATGCTGTTTTGATTGCTGTAGCTGTGGAATAAGCTTTGAGATCTGGAAGTGTAGAGTCCTCTAAATTTGTTCTTTTTCAAGGTGGTTTTGGTTAGTCAGGGTTCTGTGCACTTCCATATGAATTTGATGATTAGCTTTTCTATTTCTGTGAAGAAGGCTATTGGAATTCCTTAAACTTTCTATGACAGCAATTCACTTGCTGACAACATTCAGTGCTGAACATACTTCCATAGGTGCCAATAAAGGACTGTGGGCCATGTGCAATCACAACATGGCAATCCTACTCTTTTTCTCTCCAAATAAGAAAGGATATTGGAATGCAAATAGATGTGATGCCATAGGGATAATCTTGAATCTATTCTAGTTATTTTTACATTAATCCTTTGCAAATTTCATTTTAACTATTATTAGTTACTCATAATTTCTCTATAGCTCAGTTGAATATATCTACTGAACTAAATAATGTTAAATAAATATCCTTTTCAGCCATAACATTGAATGCTTCTAGAAATAGTGGTACATTGTTGAGCGATTACTCCAATGGTGTCTGTTGCTTCACATCATCTTCAGCTCCAAAATTCCAATCTTGCCTTCACTCACATACACTTACATAATATCTAGGGTTTTTTGTTTCTGTTTTATTTTCCTTTTTTTCTTTTTACCTTATCGGACTCTCTAGTCCCTTTATCTTCTCATTTTCTGTCTCTCTTTAGCCTCTTCCTGACTTCGTTTCTCTGTCTGACTTAGATTGAATGAGTGAACACCTGAATTATTCTCCTGCCCTAAACCTTCCAAATCTTTATGTACTTAGGCTGTTTGGACCCAGAAATTCATCTCTTAAATGTTTCTAGTTCCCCAGGATTCTACCTGAAGCCACTGCTATTCTCACTTGGAGTTTTAACCACCATCTATAAATATTGATGACTTGTGTTGGGGATTGAATCATGCCCCACAAAAGTATGTTCACTTACCAGCCCCTGGGGGGGGGGGTGAACCATTTGTAAATAGAACCTTTGAAGGCGTTATTAGTTAAGGTGTACCCAAACTGAATGAGGGTGGGCCTTAATCCAACATGGCTGAAATCTTTATAAGCAAAGGAAATTGGACATGAAGGGAAAGGAGCCATGGGGAGCAGCCAGAAGCTGGAAGTAAATGGAACCTGGAAGAGAAAGGAGACAATGCTGCCATGTATATTGCCATGTGATGGAAAAGCTAAGGACCAAGGATCTCTGGCAGCCAGCCCCAGAATTCCACAGTCTTTAGAGAGAAAGCATTGTCTTGCTGACACCTTGATTTTGGACTTCTAGCATCAAGACCATGAGTCAATAAATTCCTGTTGTTTAACCCAACCCATAGCATGGTATTTGTTTTAGCATCTAGGGAACTAAATCATTCTGTGAGTCTATATCATCAGATATAACCTCTTCCTTTTGCTTCAGAGGTCAGTTCATCTTCCAATGTATGCTTCCAACAGGAACCTCAAATTCAACATGGCTTTGTTTTTGAGGTCTGATCTTTGACTAAAACTTTTATTGCACTGATTACATGCATAAGGTTTCTCTCCATTGTGTATTCTTTGATATTAAACAAGGTCTGAACGAAGACTAAAACATTTAGTACAATCACTATATGGGTAGGGTTTTTCTCCAGTGTGGATTCTCTGTTGTAGAATAAGGTTTGAGCTCTGACTGAAGGTTTTTCCCACACTGATCACATTCATAGAGTTACACGTTCATGAATTCTATGATGTTTAACAAGATCTGATCTTCGACTAAACATTTTACTACATTGATTACATGGGAACACAATTTATTAATACAGTGGCCATGTATATTATTAAAAAGTAAGTGTACATTTAATAGAGATATGTACTTGAAATTAATTTTTGGTGCTGCCGGGGAGTGAGACCACTAAAATAAGTTCAGAGAAACTGGATCCATTCTGACGTTAGCCCACATACCTATTCAGCATCAACTACTTCCTCCTTATTTTACACTTCCTGCATCAAGTGGCTCTTTCATATTTTGTTCTTGTTTGTCTTTCTTCCTGGTAAACAAACAAACTACTTATTGGTCTGATTATTCCTCTCTCATGATCTTCTGAGGTAATATCTCCTCAAGGAAAGTCTGTTACAACTTCCTAAATTGTGCTGAGTGCCCCTCCTCTTGCTTGGCATACACGTCTTACTACACTATTATATTCAAATCATCTGTTTTTGGGTCTGCCTTCCCCTCTAGACTATAAAATTCTTGAGGTCAGGGATTGTGGCATCATCATGCTTTTTTTCATCTTGGTATTTGATAGATACTTAATAAATGTTTGTTGAACTAAATTCACAGGTCTCCTTGGTGGAGCTAACCTATTCTACTAGTGGGTGAAATAGTGATCTACTTATTGCAATTTGTGGGATACCTGGAAGACTTCCTTTCTACCCAGAGATACTGTATTAGTCAGCCAAGGGGGTGCTGATGCAAAGTACCAGAAATCTGTTGGCTTTTATAAAGGATATTTATTTGGGGTAAAAAGCTTACAGTTACAAGGCCCTAAAGAGTCCAAGTCAAGCCTGCTTTCTCACCAAAGTCAGTTGCCATGTGTTGAAGCAAGATGGCAGGCGATCTCTGCCTGGTCTCTCTTTCCTTCTTCTTCTTAAGGCTCCATGGGCCCACCTTCTTCCAGTCTCAGCTGTAGGCTGGCATAAGGTTCGTCTTTCAGTGCTTCCTATATCAGTCTGGCATAGGGCTCGTTTCTTTCCAGGCCTTGTCAGCTGCTCTGTTCTCTTCAGTGGCAAACTATGAGGCGAATGGCTCATCTCTCTTCCTGGGGCCGCGGGTTCAAAATTCTCTCCTCATTGGAATTGTCCTGCATGACATTGCAGTGACGGATATAGGCCATTGTATATTTTGTCATAACCTACAACATTGTGCGGGACAAAGTGTAAACTATAATGTAAACTGTAATCCATGGTTAGTAGCAGTGCTTCATATGTGTTCATCAATTGTAACACATGTACCACACTAATGAGGAATGTTGATGATGTGGGAAAGTGTGGGAGGGGGAGGGAGTAGGGCATATGGGAATCCCTTATATTCTTTATGTAACATTTATGTAATCTAAAGCTTCTTTAAAAATAAAAAAATAATAATTAAAAAATTCTCTCCTCTTCTGTGTCTATGGAACTCTCTCTCTTCTTCTTCTGTGTCTTTTTGAGTGAGTGTCCATTTATATCAGCCCACCAAAGGGGCAGGAACTCAACCCTGAGTCACGTACTGACGTGGTCAAATCAAAGCCCTAAACTTCTATCGAGTAAACTTAAACACTTTGAATTTAATACCGTCAAAGGGGATCATACCCAGAGGAACAGACCAGTTTACAAACATAATTTTTCTTTTTTTGGGGAGATTGATAAATAATATCAAACTGCCACAGATACCAAATAAAATGAAACGATCAGTATATTTTCATTGATTAGTAGGATTGGTATGCTATTTGTAAGCCCTGGTAGGTTGGGTAATAATATTAGTATGAAATAATTTAACTCATTCCTTCTCACTAACAATTAGATAACATAATTTGCTTTAAGGAAATTGAAGTTTTGATTATATGTATACATGCAGTGACTTTCAACATCTAGTATGTATAAGGATCACCTTGGAAAAGTGTTCAGATGTGGATTCCTGAGCTCATGTGTATAAATTCTGATTCATTCAGCCTGTGAAGTGGTGCAGGGATCTGTAGTTTAGAATGCACCCTGATAATTATGATATAGCTGGTAAAACCATACTTTGAGAAATTCTGATGTGTAGAGGGTAAGAGGAAGGGGTAATTTTGAACAATAGATAGGACTTCCTTAGTCTAGACCTGAATGGGATTTTATACAGGGGTCTATAAAAGCCATCAAGAATGAAAAGAAAAATGGGCAGGTGGGAGATGTGGAAATGAGAATTTGAAGGGTGGTAGGTACTGGGAGTATGGAGAAAAGGCTTGGACGATCAATAAAGGTAACCTTGGCTTATTTCACAATTCTCTCTAGAATTGGCCTTCTCCTTCAACTAGAAAATTTGGTGGCAATATAAAAATGAAATCTGATTATTAGAGCATTTACATCTTCCTTTAGGATTTGACATTCATTATTCATTCAATAAATAATTTTAAGATATCTAGGATAGATAATCAACAATTTAGATATAGGATGATTTTTGTCATTTAGGATATCATATCATTCCATGTATTTCCAGTTTTATGACAGCAAAAATTATCTCACATAAAGGAGATGATAAACTACGCCCTATGGAATACAGAATTTATTTTATAACAAATGTGAGAAAAAATTGTATTTCACTTACATGCCATTTGCAAATTTCTGTCAAATCTCTAATCCAACTCTCTAATGTTTTAATATTTAATGGCTGTTTAAAGATTTTATTAAGGTGCTACATGTTTTGTAGCATGGCAAATAACAACCAGAAGTAGATGGGCAAATCAAGACCATTAAAGAACTCCAAACTTTTAATTTTAGCATATTGCTTCAGCTTACTCCCTTATTCAGCCTTTTTCCGAGCTCTTAATGAGGAACAAATTGGTTGCCTTGAGTTTCTTTTCACCATTTGCTGGCTAGTGTCTGTTAGAAATCCTGTGACATGCAAACCAGGCAAACAAATGGGCCAGTAGGCTGGAAGGAAGAAGAGGCAGTGGGCATGGAGAATCGATTATTGTTCATCCAGTCCACTAAATAAATATGTTTTAATTGTACCAGAATTATCCTAAATAGGCCTGGCACAAACCTATTCTTCTGCCTCATTTCATTCCTGTCTGTTTTAGTCACTCTGCTTTTGTCATCCATATAAATCTGTGATTTTGATTTCATCTCTCACAGGAGAGACTCTCTTCTGGTCATCTGTACTTTTGAAAGATAAATTATTCTTGAATAGCTTTATAGAGGTTGAGCTTTGGGGGAACAATGCTGTTCTTACTACAATTTGTATCTTGTTTTTAATTTCACTTAGTCTAAAACTTGTGCCCTCAATTGACTTCTGTTAAATGAAAGGTCTCTGCCGATTTCTGCTCTTTTGTAGGTGATTCGCAAGGGGTGGCTAACCATCAGCAACATTGGCATCATGAAAGGAGGCTCTAAGGGATATTGGTTTGTCCTTACCGCTGAAAGCCTGTCTTGGTATAAAGATGATGAGGTAAGTCACAGAGAGTGACAAGAGTTTTCTCATGTAAGTGTTTCTAATTTTAAATTAATTGCTATTATTGTGATATACAAATTTGAGACACCAGTGGTTATCTTTCAGTATGATTTAGCCTGGGGTGTTCATTTGAGGAGGCACTATTTCTTCCTCATAGATATTTAATTTTACAACATTCCCCTCACTTTTCCTTTCCTGTTTATTTCTTTTGTGTAGTCGTCATGTTTGTATACCTAAAGAAATGGAGTTAGGGAACAGCAGTTGGAAGCTTTCTCTTCTTTAAAATAATGTCAAAATACTGGTACAATGAAAGAAATTTTCATTAAATAATGTGCTGAAAACATAGAAAAACATCTTTAAAATGAGATTAATAGTAATGATGCAGAGTTAATAAAGCTTTTTGGAACTGTTTGCATTTGTCTCAAATGACAGGCTTTTGAAAATGTCCAAATCACTATCCTTCAAGTGAGTTCCAGAAAAGTGTTTATAAAAATTTTGTTCTTTGAGAATTTGATATCTATGTAAAGTATGAATTATGATCATTATGGTGTTTTGGTTCATGTTAGATGTTGATATTTTTGGTCTTGTGACTTACTAGTCATTTAAATCTGATGCCTATAAAAAGTACAAAAATATTTCCTGTCAGTCTTGCAGACTCATTAAAGTGCTATAAAAGTGATATCGCTAAATTTACAAGGGCATGGATGGAAATTAGACTAAGTTTTTGGAATTTGAATAGCTTTGGTCTGACCTGAGAAGGTTTTGGTGCTAATAATGCAGCATGCAAACATTAGATAAGAATACCCCATGATGGCAAAACTACTTTCAGGTGAAATTGTCTCAATTTTATTTGGCTATAAAGGACATATGTTTCAGGGTTAAATGCCCTTCCTGTCTTGGCTCTATATCTTTTGAAAGCATTTCAAGTCACTTTTGTCAGTTCTTGAAGGAAAAGTTTCATGTTTTATAGTTCTTCCTTTTTCCAAGTGCTTTGTGCACCATAGTGTGCTGATTGTACATGCTATAAATATTGGGTAATTGGTTGATTGCCACTTAAATTTCTGCAGTGAAAGAAATAAAATTCTATAGAGATGTCAAAAGAAAAATTCTATTCAAAAGCTTATATTTAAATTTTTATGACGTCTATTTCACTGTCTCAGTCATAAGAGGAATTGGTCATTGTGAGAGTCTGAGGATTAGCAATGGCTTCTTTCTTATCCTGGCTATTTGGATATCTCTGTTGTACTGTGGGAAGCCCTAGTATTTGAAGACCTTAGCTTCAGGAGCTCTGAGATGCCTCCCTAGATAAAAAGTCAGTAAATACATTATCTTCTTTGGTGTTCAGTTGCTCTGAGAAGTCTTCTCTTAGATTCGTTCAGAAGATCATTTAAATACATGTTGGTCTTTCCCATTTGTACTAGGGACAGCAAAAGATTTTAATGAAGAATCATAATAAGATTTAACTCATTTAATCCAGACTACAACCATAAGTCTAGGTACTTCTATTATGTCCATTTTTCAGAGGAAAAAAAAACCTAAAAAAACCTCATTTGAAAAGCATTACTACAAGACTCAGTTTCTCTTATTGTAGAACATTTAGTGTTGGCAAGGATAAGTAACTTCCCAAGGTCTTAAAGCTAGTTTGTGGCAAAGCTGAAATTCAAACCCAGGCTTTCTGGCTCCAGAGCCTATGCCCTCAACCACAAAGGTTGGTAAGAATTCCTGAGATGCCTAGAGTTGTCCAAGTCAACTTGATCCCACAGAAGATTCATTAAGATGATTTCCAGCATCTTAACATTCATCTCTCTCTGGGTATTAACATTAGGGGCTCTGAAGACTCTGGGGCAATAGCTGCTGTTTGGAGTATGGCATTAGAGTTCTCTTGGCTGGTTCTGTGGGTACTGAAATAGGCCCATTTGAAGAGACAAGTAGCTCCCTGTAGAGAAGGAAGAAGCTTGAGAGCCTGGTGAGCTCATGGTCCCTGGTTATATACTCCTCTCATCTATAGACTCAAGATAACTTTTTACAAAATCACTGCTGCTGAATCTTACTCACAAGTACTTGATTACAACAAATAGAAAATAAATGTGTGCAATTATAATATTAACAGAGTGCCAGTGAAAATGTTATTATAGTTACACATGTGAAGGGTGAAATGAATTGGAGTGATTTGATGAAGAAACTTTAGGATAGGGTTGTTTTCTCAGTTTAGGTCATTTCAAGAAAAAGGAAAAGATAGATGTTTTAGTTTGCTAGGCTGCTGAAAGCAGATAACATAAAATGGGTTGGCTTTAACAAGAGGAATTTTTTAGCTTACAAACTTACAATTTTGGGGCCATGAGAATGTTCAAATCAAGGCATTGTCAAAGCATTGCTCTCTTCCAGAAGTCTGGCCGTCAGGGATCCCTGACTCCTCTGCCACATGGCAAGGAACATGGTAGTATCTGTTGTTCTCTTCCTTCTCTTCTGGGTTTCATTGATTTCAACTTTTTGCTTCCATAGCTTTCTCTCTTTATATTCATCCCATTTATAAAGGACTCTAGTAAGAAGATAAAAACCCACCCTGGGCCACACCTTAACTGAGGTAATTTCACTAACGGTTATATACAATAGTTTACACTCCCAGGAATGGATTAGCTTTAACATGAGTTTCTGGGGTATATATAGTTCCAAACCACCAAAATAGACAAGTTTGTTACTTTTATGAACTAAATAATAGGCATAAACAAGTAGAAAAATAATCATATAATTTCAGACATTAAGTGCTTTAAAGAAAATAAAACAAGGTTACAAGCTAGAAAGTGATGAGGGAGGGTCCTTTAGAGTGGGTGATTAGGAGGAAGTGACATTTGAGCAGAGACTGGAATGTTGAGCTGTGCAGAAGATCTTGTTGAAGAACATTCCAGGCAGAGGGAACATTAAGGATAAAAACCCCAAAATGGTAACCAGCTAGAATCCTGTAGCTGGAATTAGTGAGCAGTAGGGTGGAAAGGGGATGGAGGTGGGATAGGAGATAAAATCAGAGGGACCTGGGCCTTGTCAGTCATGATTTGGATTTTATTTCAAATATAATGGAAAAACCACTGGAGTGTTTAAATAGGGTATGTGACATGATGTGACATGATAGGATTTATGTTTTAGAAAGCATACTTTGATTTTGGGAACGATGTGAGGGATGGGATATGGGTATAGATGGGAAGAATGGGGTTGGCAAAAATAGAGGAAGGGAGACCAGCTGCCATAGTCTTCCTTCTTCTATTTCACATGGATTAAACATGCTTCTTTGCTCAGCCTTGAGAACCAAAATTTAGAATATTCCTTTGAGACAATAAACCTGTGTTCTGATTCACCTTTTGGAACCAGTTTGTTGGTGTGTTGAGTGCTTGTACTTGTTCCTGTGATATCTGTCTATACCCATATCAGTACCTACAGACTTTGGTAATCCAGTTACATGACAATTTATCTTTCTTAGGCAAGCAAATATGATGCAGGAAATATCATTATGTGAATTGCAGATTCATTCATTTATTCAACAATAAATTTATATTTAAATTTTCATATGTTTTGTCACTTTTTTTGTAATTTGCCTTCCTTCTGATTTCCTATGTTATTAGAATGGTATGTTTTCATTATAATCAAAATGGCTATTTAATAAATAGCATATTATGTCTTATGAACATATATATGGTTTTATTTAACTTATGAGAGGTTTGTAATAAATATAGATGGCTTATGAAATATACTTGTGATGCATAATAATAGCTCAAACTGCTTTCCATGCAGTGGAAAGGTACATGTGGGAAGAGCATGGTGCTGGAAGAAGTGGATTTGCTATGATTATCTGCCAGTGCTTGAGCAAGTCCCTTCACTTCTTTTGGCCTTGGTCTTTTCCTTTACCAAATGGGAACCACTGCTGACCAAACCACTCAAAAGAATTTTGTAAGACTCTCTATATATTAATAAGTACTCTTGTAAACTTTAAGATACCACACTGATATATTTATTCTTGGTATTGCAAATAACACCACACCCTCCCATGTAATGCCATTCTTTGACTCATATTCCTTCTAATTTCCTAATTTTTGTAATTTCATGTTGTGAGATAGGATATATGGGACCTTGAATTTTGGATTGCTTTGTGAACTCCCTCAAGCATCTGTGGACTGTACATTTTGAACCAATACTCTGCATTACAGTAATGTTATTCATATTGTTACTGATAGATGAGTTTAATAGAAAGGTTTCCATCTTTGTCCCAGGCAATACATTTCCACACATTATCTTTAAAGTCTTTATAATACACCATGGTAGACAATGTTTATCTGCTTGACTATATGCTATCCTCTAATAATACTCTCAGATTGGGCCTTTCTGCAAAATAAAAAGAAATAGACCATCTTTCACAAAGTTAGTGAAATCACTAAGGTATTTTCCCAAGGCTGGCCATCCTTCTAGATTATGCTCTGGTACCCCAGAATCTGGAATTTTCTATGCAAATGACTCTGAGAACATTTCCAGGGGCTGCATGGGTCTCTTTAAGATTTTGTCCTCCCAAGGGCATTCCCTAGGCCTGAAGGGTGGTCAAGGGGTAACTGTTTGTGGGGTGAGGATGGAGCTTGGACATACAGGCTTGGGTATCATTTGGGATGGGTGATATTTAGCTCCTTTGAGTTCTACCAGAATATCAACACAAGGATACTTGTAGTAGGTATCTTTACTAAGAATTTTGGGGAAGCAATACAGTAATTCAAACCACCTCAAATTTAATGTTATATACCTCTTTGCATAGCAGATTTTAGCTACCGGACACTCCATTTGGGCAGGTCACTGGAAACTTTATCTCTGTACTAGCCCAGCCCAACAATAGTACATTGGGTTCTCTCTTTCTCTTCCCCCACCCATTTCTCCCCTCAATCTTGGCAATCTGGATTACCCAAAATCTAAGTTACTTATCACAGTATTATGCATAATAACTTAGCCCTCTGCAGCATCTGGACTAGACTTCATTACAGCCTCACCTTTGCATGCCCAAACTGGTCAAAATGCTCAACCAAACCAAAAGGCCTTTCATTTAAAAAGATGCTTCCTAGGTTAGTCAATACTTGTGGATGCAAAGAATTTTTCCTATTCATGATACCTGCTTAAATTCATGAAGGTTAGCTTTCAATCTGAATGATGATCTTGATGATAATGCTCATTATCATATTGGTTAACATTTATTGAGTTTTTATGGTCTAACAGGCACTGAGCTAAGTCAGTACTTTCTTTTCATTCTCCATTTTAGAGACGAGATTGAGACTCAAAAAGATATGAGTAACTTAACTGAGTTGCTGTGTGTCAGTGCTGTGCCTCAACATTTTTAAACAAATGTTTACTAAGCACCTATTATGTACCAGGCAGTATCCTAGTCACTAAGGATAAAGTGCTCAGCAAGGAATTCATGGTACCTATACTCATGAAGTATATTTACTAGTGGAAAAAGCATATAAACAAACAGGAAAACTTACCAGATGCTGATAACAGGCTAAGAAAAAAATAAACCTTGCAATGTATTTGACTTAGAGATAGTGTATGGGATGGAGGTCATGGAGTGAGAGGACTTTAAATTGGGTGGTCAGAGAAGGTTTACGTTAATTCCTTGAGGTAAAATTGAGCCTGATGGGTTTAAGGAACTGAATTAAAGCCAGTGTGACTGGAGCAAAGAGAGAAAGGGAAAGTGACCCCTAAAAGATTTTGATTTTCATCTTAAGAATGGTAGGAAGCCTTTGAAGTTTTTAAGCTGGAGAGTCACATAATCAGATTTGAATTTTTAAACATCCCTTTGGTTGCCTGGTAGAGAATGGATTGAAGGCGAGCTGGATTGGATAGTGTTAGAAAGTTTTGCTGTGGTATAGGTAAGAGTTGATGGTAGCTTAGTCTGAGCTGGATTGATGGAAGTTGACAGAAATTGATGGATTTAAGAAACTTTTCCGGAGGTGAAACGGACATGAAACTCGTCACACTTACTAAATATTGGTTGAGTGTGTAAGTTTCTGCTAAACTGTAAGCCTCTTGACACCAGGAGCCATTGTCTAGTTTTCTGTTCTGCCACTAGGACAGCACTGGTTGGAGTGACTAAGTAATACTAGTTGGGTGGTGGAGTGATTGAGCAAATAAGAGAATAAGTGTACCATACTAATTCATCAGGTTTTGGTATCTCAAATGACTGAACTAAATTATTGAATTTTTGGGTAAAATTGCCATTAGAGGTAGATCATCTTAGAATTTCTTATTTTTCAATTAACCATTGATGGTTAATGAATTTTTTTCTTCCTTTGATGTATAAATATGACTTCTTGGACTGGAGATGTTTAAAGTACAAAATGAAATCCACAACTGGTTATTTTCATTTTAAGTATATTTTGCTATAGTTCTTGGGAGGGATATAGAAAAGAAAGGACAAGGTATGTGGGATAAAATAAAAACTGTCATTTCAAAAGTGTTTTGGTTCTAGATAACTTTATATTAATACTTTAAAATCAGATTTGAAAAAAAGTGATGGCCTTTCTTTAAAATATGTCTAAAATATGAATTTTAAAAGAATAGGATACTCTAAGTCAAGGAGTAAAGAGTCTTATTTTCCTTGGTATCAATGAAAAGTTTGTAAATCATAGTTAAAATATCTCTGAAGTAAGGGCATTGCTAGCTTATACACAATAATAGCAAATAGTCATCAGTTATTCTATTTCTGTAATCCAACATAAAGATGAAAACCATAATGGGATATTCATAGAAAAGTAGGGTAATGCACCCAGTGGAAACATTTCCAGTGGAAATGTACTAACCTTGCATTAATGAAGAAAATCCAAAATCTGCATTGAAATAAGGACATTAGTTGGACTTTTAAGAAACTACAAACCTCATTTTTGTGGGTTGAAGTGTTTGGGTAACTTGATAAAGAGATTACATACTTCCTTTATAGGGATATTGTTAGTATTGTTTTGTGTGTGTGTGTGTAGCTGTAACAGAAGACAAATGTAATGGGTAATAGGAAGCAAAATGACATTTACATCTCTGAATGGTCAAAGTTGTGAGACCAAGAAGTTATAGAAATCAACTCTCTTTCCATTTTCACTTATACTTTCAAGATCGTGCCTACTTTGCTAGATCAGCATCCTTCTGTGATGGAGGAGGGCACAGAATCCATACTGTGAACGCTTTGTACTTAGCCAAAGCTTAGATATTTTCACAAAGAAGTCCCAATAAATATTGAACTTTGATCCAATTGTGTTACTTAAAATTCTTCATGATCATAATTGTGTTTTCTTCACATATATAAACTATCTTATGTTTTTTAATGTAGAATTATTTCATATAAACATTTCCCAATTCCAGGTTTGTCTGAAGATTTATAATTTTGTGAAAAAATATTCAGTAAACCACAACAGCAAATGCTACTTAAAATTTATTAAAAATACTTGTAGATCCAAGCCCATTCCCCCAAATATATTGTTTGTCCTACTAAAAATTTTATGCTGGAAAAAAAATATTGGCCTTTATATTACCTTTTCTCAGAAGAGAAAAATTTAAATGTGTCTCATTTAACAAATTTAAAAAAAGAATAAAACATTGAAAACATTCTTGCAAACATTTTCCAAGAGCTAAGTAAACATATAAAACCAAGATGTTAGCCTCATATTTTAAGGGGAAATTATTTGAAACTTTTTTGATTGAGGATGACTCTGCTGCCCTCCCGGCTTTCCCTTTGGAGTTTGGTGAAATGCAGCAGTCTCCTTTATGTTCTTACTTGGCTATTGTGTCATCCTGAGAGCTATCAAACACTATCTTTGGGACTGTGTTGCAGGGTCTAATAGAATTATTCCATATATGGACTCCTGTAGACAGCATAGCAACAGGTTGTATAAATCATTTTAAATTGGATTGTACTATGTAAATATGCTCCAAGACATTTTTATATTGTCTTCCTGTTTATAGTTTACATTTTGTGAAGTATTGTTTAGCAGATTATTTGCCAGCCGTAGGACTTTTATTTAAGGTAAAAGCCTGCATTTCACAATATGTTTTTGCAGAAGTGTGTTTTAATAGATGTTATATTTCCAAAGGCCAGATTGTAACTTTATTAATATTTTTACTTCAGAGTTTAGCCCCATTACTCAGTTTTTCTTTTAAAAAGAAGTTATAGTGTCAGGTCTGGTTAAAATATCACAATATTGTACAATTTTTTTTTAACTTTGTGGGACTCATAGTCTTAAGACTAAATCTTTCATTTTAAAAATGGAATATCTAAATGAAAATAGTTTGCTTTAGTCCAAAATTCATACTGGAAATGTATGAATTTTAAAAAATGTTTTGGGTGTCTTGTGTTACATTTTTAAAAGCTTTAAGCAGAATCTTTTAAGGATGATAAAAATTAATTTTAAATACTAAGGTTAAAACATTTCAATGAATCAACTCAGAGTTGAAAATTTCTAATTTTACCCAATTCCCCTATTTTTCCCTTAAGTGTTTGAAATATTCATATAGAAAAGCTGAATCCAGTTTATAGTGCATAAGCTGAAGTTTTTACATTTCCTCAGAAGATAGGACAAAATATAAATTGCATATCCATTAATCCCTCTCCTTGCTCTTTTGGAAAAGACTGAATTACCTGAAAATCTCAAGAGTTTGAAAGTGTACAGTGAATGGGAGCATTGATCCCATAAATTCCACATGTAGAACTGCAGTGTAAAGTGTAAGACCTTTCTTAATCAAACCATGAAACAGTATAAATCTATGTATATCAGGACACTTAGAAATAACAAGGTTTCAATTTCAACTTTCCATATATTAAAAGGGAGAAATAATTATTTTTATACATTTGAAAATTATATTGGAAGTAAATTTTTTTTTCATGTTTTACTCAGACCGGCAGAGTTAATTAACTCAAAATGCATCATCCTCTGGAATATTATCCTCCCTCCCTCCCTCCCTCCCTCCCTCCCTCCCTCCCTCCTTCCTTCCTTCCTTCCTTTTTTTAAAGAAAAAGTCATCATGTAGAAAATTAAGCTTAGTTTATGAATTAGAATTATTGGGATCATTTATTCTTTGTCAAGCATCAGACTGAAGTTATAGTATTTTTATATTGATTTTGATATTGATTATGGGATGCTGCAAAACTGTGTACAATAAATGTCAAGGGTAGTGATTTACTGACAACAGTTAGGAAAAGAGAACTATAGAAAGCACAGGAACATTTTCAGAAATGGGTTTTATTATATTTCAGAGCACCACTCACTTTAATTTTGGTGGGTTTCAATATTTGAATCAAAATAAATGATAAAATAATAATAATAATACATACGAATTAAGTATTAAATCAACAGATTAAAACCCCAGGCCCCCATGCTCCCTCATTTTGGTTGTAGCTCTTGGTGTAGATGCTATGGTGTGAGGGCTGCTTTCTTTCAATGGCTGGTTGTCATTCAGGCTGGGTTGTCATGTGACTGCCTGTCTGTGCCTGCTGTACAGGTGAGCGGATGTTCTGCACAGCAAGTGTAGACAGGCAGACACATGACAACTCCGTCCAGCCAGGCCCTTGGTTCCTTCAGGTTTCCTTTGCTCATGGGCAGATACAATCAGTCTGTTTTCCAGATTTGGTGATTTTGGAGGGGAAGGGGGAAGGGAGAAAAACACACAATAGAATTAAACATTAAAACATTATGGAACTAAAAACAAGTTAGACTTTTGACTTTATTCAGAAAGTACACTTATACATTTGTTCCAAATGTGCTAACATGGATAACTGGCATAACAGAAAACTCACATTGAAATTTTAAGGAAAAAAAAATCTGATTAAACACAAGATTTATTCTTAAATCCAATTCATATTTTTACTGGCCCACATGCAGTCAGAGTTCATAGTAATTGAACCAGATGTTTTTCCTCTTCTCATAAACTCTGCATATTTTAATACTGAAGTTAAGATAAAGACTATGTTTATACATGTTTCTTGTAGTAGATAAGTACCATAACCTTGCCCATGAAAAAGAAATTTGTCATTTACATGGAAACGGCAGCCATTTTTAAAATAATTAATGAGTGTAATGTATTTGGCTACCCAACCGGCTGACTTTCATATCTGATGCTTTTATAATAGAATTCTACAATAAGATATATATATATATATTTTTTAACCAATACTTTATTCAATAATAGTAAGTTATTTAAATTTCTCATTTTCCTTTTAATGCAAAGTTTCTAAGTATGGATGTGAAAACCAAATAAAAAGCAATTGTGATCTTAAGTTATATGCCTTTAAATTAACTACAGGTCTGTGCCATTAGTCAAAAGGTTATAAACTGAAAGGTAGTAACCCACAGTGATGCCCAGAATGTGTTTTGGACATTGTTAGTGCAATACAGTTACAAAATAGTACCTTAAACACAGAAGAAGAAAGCTTAATTTCATAGACAAAAATTAAAACCAGACCCTTTAGAAAATTTCCTTTTAATTTGTATAAGAAAGAGTTAATGATGTTAAATATATGGATGTATAATTTAATTGCGGTGAGTAAAGAATAATTCTACTGGCTATTTTAATATAAATTACCAATTCACATCCGTAGAGGTATTTATAAATTCCCCCTTTAAAAACAAAATATCCAGATAGTCAAAATTCCAATAAATGTAATTTCTTTAGAAAAATACCTTATTGTCCAAGGATTGTACTTAAGAATTTTTCAAAGGTCTTTGAAGGAAACAGTTTGTTATCCACGCCCCCCCACCCCTACTTTGGTAAAATTCTGAATAAATAGCAAATAGAAACGTTATAGAGAACGAAATAGTTTTTTAAAACTTGAATAACAACAGTTTTCTATAAGTCTGAACTTTTATGCAATGATTAAATTTGATATAGTTTTAACAAAGAGTTGATAAGTGCAACTTTCTGTTTATTTAATTTCAAGAAAGTAAATGTCCGGTTCTGTTTCTGGCCATCATTTCAGAATAGAGGAACGTTTTTCCTTGAAAGAATTTTTTTAAAAATCTGTAAACTTGGCTGCTATTAAATAATTACAAGGTTAGAGTATGCGAAAAACAAGTGTCCCAAAATATTATTTTGTTATTGTTGCTGCATTCAGTGCGACAGAAAAATATTGTAGAGTGCCTCACTCACAAAGACTATATTGTTGGGAATTAAAATTGCTATAATTCTGTATAGCTTTCCCTCTCTCTCCCATACATAATTTGATCCAGTTAACTCTGCTCAATTAAAGGAATGATGCATGCAACCTGAAAAAATAAAAAGAAATATTTGTGAGTTCATATGTTATCCTTTAATATGAAACAGTTTTATTAAACCAAGATATCCAAAAGCTTTGAGCCTGAAAACCCATAACTCTTTTTCAGGGGGGAAATCTTGCTGAAAAATGATTGCTTTACTCATAAGGTTTTTGGATAGATTTTTAAAACACAATTATAGTAAGTATGTGGCAGATACATACTTCATAGTTGTGCTGAACCAGTATCTAGACTTGCTAAAAAGATGAAAGACTGAAAAATATATTTAAGACCTTTGTTTTCCTGTCTTCCAAATTATAGGGTGAATATTTATTTATTAGCATTTAAAATATGAGATAAAATATGAAAGAGCTATTTACATTAATATTATAACATGTAAGTTTTAATATTGGTGATTACACTGTTTCTTTTTTGCCTTTTATTTCTTATCTAAGAAAAAAATGCAAGAAAAGAATTAGCGTCTAAGACTTCTACAGCAACATTAAACCAAAGCAACTCCAGGAAAGACTGTCATGACTTAAGTCAGAAAATTTAAATTGAAGATTTAATTATCATCTTTAATTTACTTCATTATCCCTATTTATTAAAACTAATAAAAATTCTTAAGAGACCTTAGAAAAATGGGTAAATATATCTTCATAATTTGCAGGACATCAGTGTAAAATGAGATTTGAATTAAGAAAGTCGAAATCTTAACTCAGTAATTTTCTATCTCCTCTCAGATTAAAGCCTGACCTTTTAGTTATTTTAAGCCGGGATTTCTGAGTGTTGGTCTCTTAGTATTTGGAAATTATTACAATGGGGGCTACTCTCTTTAGAGAAGAGGAAAATGAATTGTTTTTAAAAAGGAGATCTCTTGTAGAGTAATTGAAAGCTTTGGCTTCTCTTTAGTGAGGAAGAATGCTTATGGATGAGTGAGTTTTTTTTTCACATTACCAAGTAGTATTTTCTCTTTTTTTCCTATAACAGCTTAAGACCTTAACCAAAAATGGGGGGAAAAATCTTTCATTAGGAATTTTATGCCTAAATTCTTTCCCACAGAATAAAATACGTGGGTGGTCTGTAGGCGAAGAGGTGGGGGTAGATATTTTAGTCTTTTAAAAATATAAACATATTATCTGGGCCAATAGCCCAAATGCCAAGCAGGAAGGACATTAAACCTATTGACTAATTGCAGGAAAATGATCAGTGTGAAATGTGTCCCACTGTAAACAAACTTTCTTTGATTTTGAGATCTATGTTTTTTAAAAAAATTAGATTTAAAAATATAAGTAAATTCTTTTATATAGATCCTATTCCAATTAAGTGATGGTGTTGAAGCTGAACTTGGTTTTTCTTAGATGGTAGAAAAATTCTCCTTTTAACCCGGCACTTTAGTCTAACTTATCAATCATCTACACACTAAAATGAAAAATAATTGCTAAATTTCTATGAAGTGTGGTTTGGATAGGCGCTGCAAACAACTTTTTCTTTATGACATTGTATAATGTTTAACAATAATACTTACTTACCATCATATCCAGGGTTGGTGTTAGTTGAAGATGTTCACTGTTGGTTAGTTCCCTCTGGAATACATTCCATGACCCCTAAAATATTTGTGTAGCTCCTTATAAAGTAATATCAAAATAAAATTAAATATTTTTCTAATTGCCCTGCAAATAGGTAAGGCTTTTTATTATGTGTGTGTATAAATGCGGGCATATGTACCAGCACATAAACTACCAATCTACCTTCATTCAGCAAGTTTATAAAGTGAACTTTTACTTTGATTTTTAATTAGTTCATAAAATTTAAAAATAAATACTATTCATTTTATTTTTTGAAACTTTGCCTCAAAAATGGGCTCTATTATGGGACTCATGCTCCAGTGAGCATGTGCAGAGAGTCCTTGGCTACTCTGCTACAAAGAATTTCTTATATTTCTACTTCTGTACTTACACCAAGGACACCCTTGCATCCCTTCTGTCTCCAGACTAAAAGTAGTCCTGAGAGAGGAAATAGATGGGGGGCAAGGGGGAGGAGGGGAAATAATTGATTTCTTTGAAACAAAAAGCCCACTTAATCTGAAGAACTAAATTTAAATTTAATATGCTGTATATGAAAGCAAGTTACGAAATTCAATTGTGTCCACAGAGTAAAAACAGAAAATTTGAGAACTCTTAAGCATTACCAAAGTACCATATAGCTATCCTTCCTCTTTAGTAATTCTATCTACTACTAAAAATATATTTTGTGACAAAAACAGTTCCTGTAAGTTTACCTAATAGTTTTTAAAATTTTTCTGTAAGAAAGAAATGATATAGATTTTTTAAAACCTCACTTGTCCTGTTAAAATAATTAATATAGAAGTTGTCAAGTCACAATAAAAAAGATGACTTTATTGTCTCATATAAGTGGAGAAGATAGCTGAATTTCTTCTTGCCTTTTATATTTTACCTAAAAGCATAAATTGATGAGAAAAAAATATTTTTAGACCAGTTTTGGGATTATCAGGAAAGTAATTTTTTAAAATAAATTGTTTTGACAAAAGTGAACTTGGAGAACTTTTTGTAATAAAATGTTTTCCAGAGAGAACTTGTGACAATTTTTGAATTGTCACAAAATGTATAATTTAGAGAATTTGTTCAGTAACCCCTGTAACTTTAAAGTTGAAAGAAAGACAAAAGAGATTACATTTATTTTTCACAAAAAGCCTTCTATAGAACAAATTGTTTTCATTTTATAGAATTGTTTGGGGGTAGGAATAAATAGGTTATTGAGGGAATTAGGGGGTAAAGCAGTAACATTTTTCCAGAACTTTCTTTAAGGGCTTCACCACTAAGTTCACGGATCATATTGCAACCCAGACTTTCTCTATTATTCTTTCTATTGGGATTTTATTCAGCTTGAGGGTTTTCCTCCCTCCCACCTTCCTCCCCCTCTCCCACCCTGCTTCACCTCCAGGACTGCTGGAAACTGACCAAAGAAAACTTCTGCCTTCCTTTACAAATTCCTTTTTTATCAGTGGGATTCTAGACAAAGTAACTTATCATTTTAAATGCTCAGAGAAATGGAAGCAGTATACAAGTATACAAATGGGCTCAGCTGACCAGCAATTATCACCCGTTCTTGGATGTATTTCTTTTATTGTAATACAGAGATGTATCTTGTGATGTCTAAAAGAGAGGTTTGTATTGCCTCATTTATTTGCTTGCTGACTCAATAAGTTCTGGTTTAGCTCTCTTCTCTGGTCTAGTCCTATCTGCATTGTCTGGTGGGCAAAAACTTGGCAGACTCTTCTTTTATTGTTAGATACTATTTTATGGGTATTTATATTAATATAAGTAAATTTTCAGAAAAGCTCTATCCATAAAGCAATAAAAATAGCAAATATTCTTTACTCTGGGGCAAAATGGGTTCAATCTTAGTAGGTTAAAAGTTATCTATATAACCCTTATTCAAATTAGATTTTCAGTCAGAATTATTACTTTCAACAATTCAAAACTAGCCTTAAGTTATTCTTAAGTGTCTGGAGTGAGTTTTTTCATATTTCATTTTGAAGTGGGAAAACCTTTCTTTTAAATTAAAGAAAATACTTGAATTATAAATCTTCAGAAATCAAATAACATATAGTAAATTGGTACATATCACACATTTGTTACTCTTTTAAAATTAAATACATTGTTATCCATCACACCTATATTTGTTTCTCTCACACCTTAACAAAAATAATTGGATCCCCACCTAGGTTCCCCTGGTCACAGACTAGGTGAGCAGTCAAGAAGGCCTTACCCGCAGGTCTTCCCTCTAGTCTTCCTTTCTCTGCAATGTCCCCGACATCTTCTTGGTCCCTAGTGTGCAAAACCTGTGAAGAAAAACACTGGATATGAGATTCGAAAAAGGAGCAAACAAATGTCTTCTCCTTGGAAACAGCAAGTTTTGTCCCCAGCAGTCCATGGCGTTGCTCTCCCTTGCCCAGTCTAACCAATGTGCAGACTACTGTACAACGGCATTGTCCTGAACAGGTAGTCTGAACACTGGGGCGACGGAGCAGGATCTCCAGAAGCTTCCATCTATTTACTTAAAATCCTCTCCCCGTCTTTAGGAAAAGCCTCCCTTCCTGCACCAGGGGTTGCCTTCGACTCTCCCCCCTGAACTCTGCTGCACTGACTGAGACACACTCAAGGGCTGTGATTTCCAGTCTTGACGTGGCACATTTGCTGCAGACTGGGGAACTGGCAATGAATTTAGGACCGGGAAAAGGGGGAGGGCTGGGCTGGAGAGTCCATATATGGGATGATGTCACCCTGGGGAGGTTTGGGTATGCGCTGTGCCGCTGGAGAGACCGCTAGAATCGCCTGCTCTCAGACATGGGTCTGTGCATAAAATGGTACCAGATGTTTTAGTGTAATGTTAAGCAGTCATTTCATCTTCAGGCCAGATTTTTTTCCTCAACTGGGCAGGAAGTGGGCCCCAGTATGGAAACGCTGTAAAAAAAAAAAGTCAAGATGTACAGTTCTGCTGTGGCCAACTGAAAGTAAGTTAGTGTAGAAGTACAAATTTGCTGTCTGTTCCAGGCTAGAAAAGTAATTTGAAGACAGAGGATAGATAAAAAAGTAAACAGAAAGTTGAACACTGAAAGTCAGGGCTCATTTGGAAACCTTTTTGTGCTTTCCTGTGGTACTTTATTTTCTGGTATTTTGCTCGTCAAAAAGAGCAGATAAGTTTTTTTTTCTCTCTCTCTCTTTCCCTCCTCCTCCTTGTCTGTTGGATCTGTCAGCGGCTTGCAGGCTGCTCTAGAGTCGAACAGTAATTATAGCAACTTCCTGAAAGTGAAGCCCCCATGAAAAGTCTGGAGAAATGTTCTTTGTCATGGCCTCTACATGAGTAATTAGTTCCACATGTGGCCTTCCTAGTTTCCCTCAGCCACTTTGGCTGTCTGAATGCTGTGCTATAGCTTGACCTAAATAAACTTTTAAAGTTTTGATTTCAAGCATCTACTATGAAATAATCACTCTGGTCTCCTAACAAATTGCCTCTGGTAGATCCATGCCGTGTATAGCATTGTTTTTCACTGGTAATTCCTGATTCTGTTTTAATATTTTGTTTTAATGGTATTCTTTTGCTGCTTAGTTTTACCTCTGGTTGAATGAGTCAGTTGAAATTTGCCAAGTACTGCTTGACCAAACGTTGTGAGATATCAGCCCACTGGCATCTACTTTTCTTCTCCTGTTGTTGCTGTTTTTAATTATATATGCTGTTGAATATTCAGAATATACAATTCTCTGATGTTCTCTCCACAGAATTCTGATTAAAGTTAGAGTTGCCTCTAACAGGAACTTGATTAATTGCCCTTTGAGAAATCAAAATTTGAGAAAATTCCTAGGTAGCTTCCAAATTTCATTTGAGTAACCAGACCAAGAGAGTTTGCATTCTTTAAAGTATTGCAGCCAAAGCAGTTTATTTCTACTGGCCTTCTGTAATACTTTTTAGAAACAGAAAAATATACTTCTTTTGTATACATTGGGTTAAATATTTCAAAAGGTGTCACGTAAGAACCGTCTAAAGCATTTGCTTTTCATGAAATGGCTTCTCTTGAATTAAGGTACCACTAAAGGGTTCAAAAATTATTATAAGCCTTGTTTACCTTATGTGGAAGATTAAATAAGATAAAAATAGATTATCTAATAGCTTAGAATGAAACAAAGAGATTAATAGTAGGTATATCATTCACAGGAGATTTAATTCCTCAATGAAAATCAGAGGAATATCATACTTTTCTTGTTAAGTCCTATTCAACTCCCTTTTAAAATTTTTCTGTCACTGCTTGCATAATATTGGAAATATGAAAGCGTGACTAAATATGATCTAGTAAGTCTTATTACATGTGGATACCACCTCTGTCCTTTTAAGTGTCTATACATTTAATCCCAAATCATCTTAGGAGAGCCAGGAGCCAGTAAGATGATAGTCAACCAGTAATTCAGAATTCCAGGTGTGGACCTGTTTCTGCCACAAATTGTGAATGCCTTTTATTCTGCCCTCTTCTGTTAACACTATGATACATGCTTTGGAAATTTTTAGTAAGACAAGTGAAAGGTGGTTCTGATCACACTGCTCCATGATTTCAGCTTAGTTCCTACATCTATACTTTCTCAAATGGTTCTACGTGTACCACATAGGGATTTTACGATGTTTTATTCAAGTATCTTAAATGATTTTCTACAGAAACAACTATAAAGGTTCTGTTCCTCTTAGCATATATGCCCATCTTCTTTGGCTTTCAATTGACTAAAATTCCTTAGAGTTATCTTTCTTCCAAATAGTCCAACGAATATTTATTCTTGCTTATCATGTGGTAGTCATAATGCCAGGGGCTGGGCATATAAAGATGAATACAATCTGACTCCTGCCTTCAAAGAGCTCGCACTTAACTTATAATGTTAGGAACGCTAATCTTGGTTCAAGTTCTGTCTAAAAAGTCTGCCATGCCTCTATGGAAACTCTGGCATTGATTTGGCAATGGCTTGAGGACTTTTTCTATGTCTGTAAAATTATCAGTTAAAAACCTGAAACATGATGGGTTATAGAAAGCAAAATTAGACACGATGAAGTCCTTGCCCTTGAGGAATTGACATTATTTAACTTATTTCAAAAGTTATCTACCAAAGTGATTGTTTGAATCAGTGAATGGTTTTGGGTGACTACAAAGTTTTCTGTTTTTAAAAATGTCAATGGAAAGGGAATACTGCTTCAGTTGATTATCATGCCCAAGCTTGGCAGATTTTTATGACTTCAGAAATTCTCAAATTGAAAAGGACTGAAACTTGTTTCTGTTAAGAATAGTTTATCTACAAATAAAGGAATAGGGTTACTAGTGTTTACAATTCGAGTATTTTGTGATAGCCAGATATGCAAACTTAAGACAGTATTTATGTAGCTTTAAAATTTTTTTGTTACAGGATTAGAACACAGAAATTATAAAAGTTCAAACAATAAAGAAGTAGGTGAAGAAAAAGTTGGTCATCTTCCCCTCTAACCTCCTTACTCTTTCTGCCTGTCAACCTTCACCCCACTAAATTAACGGTATGGTTTGTTATTATTCCTTTTACCACCTTCTCAATGGTCATCATACAGCTTCTTTATAGAATACAAAATCCTTTCATATACAATGTGTCAGTTACTTGTAATAACACCATGGGGGAGATATTATCATTGTTCCCATTTTTTTTGATGTTGAAATTGGAACTCAGAGAGTCCAAGTATATTACTTTGTAGGATTACATAAATGTTAGAACTCGGCTTTATTCTAACTCAAATGCTTGTGCTTAAAGCACACTGTCAGCCCACAGAAGCAGTTTTTTTTTTCCTATTGAATTCTTATAGCACTTATAATAGTTGTTATCAAATTGCCAATTAATTATCTGCTGCCTTTTCATAGTTTTGTACTGAATGTTACCTGTACTACCTTGTATTTCATGTATGTAGGCATTTTTCCCAAATAGTGTATAAGCTAATTGAAGACAAGGACAGTTTCTTTATATTTGCTTTTATTAGCCCATAGTAGGACATTCAGTAAACTACTGAAAGAATGAGTAAAAGCTATATAATATGTGTGTGGTTTCTGATCAAACCTTTATCATGATGATAATTCAAAAAATTAAAGCTATCTTATTTTATATCTTAAGTGGAAAACAGTGCATTTTTATCATGTATATGTGTGTACTACAGCTATGTATCAGATTACAATATTCTTTTTGAAGTAAATGTGAACATTGGACCAACCATATTTCCTTGCTTATTTTTGGCCTTATAATCTCTGGAAGCATCCTGTGTACTAAACTATCAGTCATACAATCTTGTGTGAAAAGCAGGATCTAACCAAGTTGTGGCGTTTCCTTTCTTGCAGTTTTCTCCTATCCAGTTTGTAGCTGAGATAAAAATCTAGTTGACCTCAGTTCATTTGCAAATTAGAGACAAAAGCCCCACTTTGTTTGGCATTATGTTGTGTGGATTAGCACTTTTTTTTATTATTATTATCAAAGGGAATGCAGTCCCTTAATTGCCTATATTTCCTATTTTGTTAGGACTCAGAAGGACTGGAGATTTGTTATGAAGCTTTCCTCTTTTCTTCCTTTTCCCTCATTGTCACACAAATGGCCGCCTTTAGATCACTGCAGTGAAGTGCCACTTTAGGCAGAAAGGCTGTAAAATAGAGGAGGTATATTTTAGAAGAGTTGACTGATTTTCCTTGGATGACTGAAAAGGAAGTTAAATTAGAAAAGCTATATATCATAAACTTAATTTTACAATCTTCCTAAAGCTTGCAAAAAGCAAAGATTGTGAGAGTTGATTTTTAAACAGGCATGTTTTGTTTTGCTTGTCTCTGGAATTTCCATTGTTGAGTCTGTTTATTTAGAAATCAACCTCTAACCAAAGGCAGTATATATTTTATGAACATTATTCCCTCAAATCATTTGAGAAAAATAATGTTGCACCTTTGAGTTTTGCTAACCACTGGTGTAAACTATTTCAATATTTCAGTAATACAATACATCCAGTAGACAAACCTTAAAACTCTGGTTCTATTGAATTCCAGTCACATGAATGTAAATAAATGATTTATGACTTGAATAAAATTTCCAGCACTGTCCTGAAATCTTTAGGGAAGGCATCATAAAGGGTTGGAAAATTGTTGCTGGCCTGTTCAGGCAGTCTTTAAGTGAGAGCGTTTTAGGCATGCAGTCTGCTGCCAGCTTCAACCCTCAAAAGCTGATGAGCTCCATCTAAATGCTATGTGCTAGAATCCCATGTGAGAATCAGACTTTAAAATGAGCTCTGGCTCACCTGGACAACAGAAACATGGTGTCCTCGGGTCACTGACAATTTTAGAATATTGACTCCTGATGTCTTTTGGCATCACCAATGTTTTGTTTCCTTAGTGCTACTATGAAATGAGCATGGATGATATCAAAGAGAAAAAATATCTGTATGTGCTTTGCATAAGACCCAGAAACCACTGTCCCCTGCCAGGGGTAGAGAAAGCATCCCTTCTGTATCTGTAGGTACAAGTGAAGCATATTGGCTACAAGGAAATGTCCATATGAAGGGGACACTGCTTTACCCAGAATACCTGTAATTATGTGAGAGGTCATTCCTCCTCCACCCCAGATGGCTCCCTTGTCTGTTTGCACATTGTTTTTTTTTTTTGCTTGTTGTCTGCTCGTTGTCTGTTTTTTGTTTTTTCTTTTAGGAGGCACCAGGAACCGAACCTGGGATGGGAGGCAGGTGCCCAACTGCTTGAGCCACATCTGCCCCCTCATTTTTTTTTTTTTTTCGTTTTTGATCACTGTCTGCTTGTTGTTTGCTCATTGTCTTGCTCTTTGTTTTTGCTTGATGTCTACTCATTGTCTGCTTGTTGTTTGTTTGTCTTCTTTAGGAGGCCCCGGGAACTGAACCCAGGACCTCCCATGTGGGAGGTGGATGCCCAACTGCCTAAGCCTCATTCACTCCCAAGAGGTCATTTTATAAGCTCCCAAGTCTTTGTCCTTATTTTAGGATTTATAATCCTCTGGTATATGCAAAAGCGGAAGATAAATTGTATGAATTTCTAAAAGAGTTTGATGAATTTCTAAAAGAGTTTGATGAATTTCTAAAAGAGTTTGATCTGTTTAGTTGTGTATATTATAGACACCTTAGATTGGTTTCTCAATTCTGTTCATTCTCTAGGGAATTTATTCAAGCTTCCAGGGACACACAAGGCCTTATTGAAACATTTCTATTCATGTCAGCATTGGAATTTGCATAACTTTCACATACAAAAAAAGCAATTATATGAATTTCATATATATAGTATATAAGGTGGTTTATATTGAAAGGCTATTTCCATGTTGTGAATGAGTATTAATCATATTTCTTTATAAACGCTTATATTATGTGGTTATTAATCAACCCAAAATGGCTTAAGAATACAGAATCAGATTATATAGCTTCAGTAACACTCTGGACTACAGTACAAAAGCTTTACATAAGGAATATGAACTGTTTTCCATTTTTAAAATTTTGTTTTGTTTCTTTAATTATTTTATTTGAGCACTTATTCTATGCCAGGCCCCTGTCCAGGTATTTTTCAAATGTGAAATAATTTAATCCAACAACTCTGAAAAGTAGGCTTTCTCCATGTTTACAGATTAGGAAGCTGAACCTCAAGGAGGCAGTGTGGTGTGAGGGGTTCTGGAACTATACTGTGTGGCTTTGAATCCTGATTTCACAATTTATTAATATGCAACTTAGCAGATTAACTGTTCTGAGCTCTAGTTTCCTCATCTGTAAAATAGGGTTTTGAGAGAATTAAATGGGTTAATGTTTGAGAAGAGCTTGGAACAGGGCCTAGCCAGGTTTAGACCTCATGTAGGTTAATTGCTTCTATGATGACCCACTCAGGCAGGTACCCAGCTCTATCTCCTTGAGCTAGGACTCAAAGCCAGGTCAGGGTGACTCCAAAGCCCAAGCAACAGCAATAGCAAGTACTGCTCAGGAATAAAGCACGTTCTTTTCCTTCAGGTGTTTTACTTGTAAACAAGTCAAAATAGAAGAAAATACTTGATTCCAGATAAACGACAACAGTATTATTTTTAAAATATAGTAGTCGTAGGTCACTCCTTAAGATAACTTTTTGGAGAATCATTTTGGGAAGCCAGTAATGATATTCTTCTCCCCTGAGTTTACCTGCTTCTATTACAGTTTTTAAAAAATGTATATATTAATATATGTGTATATGCATATATATGAATATGCATATTTTAAGTAAACCTGATCTCTATATGAGAATTATCAACATCAAAATGAATTCTTTTCTCTTTTTAAAGTAACTTATTTTTAAGGCTAGTGTGTGTGTGTCATGGTTTTTGTAATGTTAGATGTTTGTTTTAGTGTGTGCACATTTCAGTCATCATTTTTAAATTGTGCCTGTCAGAGCTTTGCAGCAACAGTTGAAGGTTAACAAGGGACTATTACGTAGGAAATACCTTTGTAATTTTGCAAATGCAATATTTTTAGGGGGTTTGTTTCTATACAGGTAGATGATAATCGACTGCATTTAAAAACTGCATGTACACTTTGTCCACTATTGGTTAAAAGTTTTGTTTGGGGAAGAGTTGCTTTGCCTCCAAACTTCCACCCTGTAACAAAGTGTTTTCCTCTGTTACAATTTACTTCATTTCCATTCCATCTTAGTTTTGTTAAGAAAGAACTAACCTTGGATTTCATTGACTAGAATGGGATAAGATTGCTTTTGAAGTAATGACTTGTTTCACTGGAGATCTAGTAGATTTTTAAGTAAACTTTTTCTTTAAGGGATCAGAACTGCATTGAAAATATTTAAGGTGATCTCAGGTGCTTCCTGGACAGCATGTGTATCAACTCCAAAATTGGGTGCTTGGAGCTCAACTGCCCTGCACAAGTGTTTTCAGGGCCTCATGAAGTTATTGCTGAGAAGCTCACTAATTATTTATTTTCAAGATTTCAAAAAAAAGAAAACAAGAACCAGGATAAGTAGTTTATGAGGAGTGGTTTTTTGTTGTTATTTTTTTTACCTTTCCAGAAGTATGTGCCTTCTGCCAGTAGAGAAGTCAGTTTGAGGATAGGGAACTTCTTTCCTGTTTTTCATGTTTCCAGACCGTGGTGAAGTTTATGGTACTGCATTTCAATAGGCTAATTTTTTGAAAGTTGAGTCCCTCATTTTTTTTTTTTTTTTTTTTTTTACCTTTAGCAAAGAATGAGAAATCTTGTAGAAATCGATTTTCTAGTAAATTTTTCCTTGTTTTGTAAATTAACCTTGGTTCTAGTCCCATCTTTGCCTTCAGATCATAAAATAATTGATATTGGTTACCCAGTAACGCTAATATTGTTTAAGTTGTATCCAATTGAAGTTAATGTGAATTCTAGCTGTATTTTATTATTGTTTAATTTTATATTGTTTAGATTGTATGTTGAATATTCAGGTTCATTTAGATGAATACAACTTCTGTTGCATTCCTGTTCTGTATCATTTTCAATGCATCTGTCTTATGTATGTACATACAGGGTGTTCTGAGTATATCATACTCCCTGCTTAAAGCTATCGTTTCCAAAATACATTTCTCCTTCACGTTCAATATAGGATGTTTCAGTGAATTTTTTGCAGATGTATATGCTGACAGAAATTGTTTTGAGACCATGTTAAAAAGTTTTCACAGGTAAGATAATTTTCATATTACAGTTCTCTTTGCTCACCAATTTGTAGTATAACTGTGAAATGGAAGTTTTGATTAATATTCATAGTGAAAATACTAAAGCTCAGTCTTTCAGTGCCTAGGGCAGAAGATAGTGGTGATTTAGTGTTTGTACAGATTTAATTAGTTATATTTGATGTAAAAAATTCGCCTTTCTTGGATACAACTGAGATATAAGAGAAGGAGCACCAATATTGACTAGTTC
Organism: Cabassous unicinctus; assembly: GCA_029593785.1. Lineage (NCBI taxonomy): Eukaryota > Metazoa > Chordata > Mammalia > Cingulata > Chlamyphoridae > Cabassous > Cabassous unicinctus. The sequence goes on along the minus strand of JAQZBX010004330.1, from coordinate 9,485 downwards.
AAGTTCAACTCTGCCATTTTCTCATTAGTTAAATGTTATAAGGATATCTACTTCAGAGTTGGTTAGAAGGCCTGAATTAAATCATAAGTATAGAATAAATTGGGATTTTGAGAACCTTCCACAACAGTTCATTTGGCAACTGTTCTGAAAATTGCCACTGCAGTGCCTTGAAGCAGGTGGTTAGGGCACTGCAGCAGTCACCATCTCCACCCTTGGGTACTTAGACATGGTGCTTCTGAACATTTAAAAAGAGGAGGATTTGAGAGTACTGTATTAATCAAACTAGTTATTTTGTCACAGGGAACTGATCTATGTTAATTACTTGTGTAAATCTCCGTCAGATAATCAAAAGGCATTCAGTATTAGAGCATTATTTTTATTCCTTTCTCTTCCTCCTGTTTTCTACTATTCTGCCTTCCCTTTCCATACTCAGTGGGAGATTCTCCATAGCTCTCCCTTCTTCACTTCAGCCCCCATTCTTCCTGGTCCTCTTTCTTTTCTTATTTCCATCTTCTGTCTCCTCCTATTTCCATTCTCTCTTGTTTATTTCTTTGTCAGCACATGATTTTGAAATTGAGCTACAAGTAAAAATATTTATGAGATTGTTCAATAAGATTTTGTTTCTTTTTCCTTAAATTTGAAATCAGGTGAATTTTATCCTATGTATGCATTGGTTAAAAACAAAGAGCTCTCAAACTCAATTAAATTTTATTTTTATGCTTCCATGTGGCCTTTTAAATAATTTTATGAACCGGTGGCTTTTGATGTTTTTCAAAAAACATTAAATGTCTTCAAAATGGGAGGAGAGATAATTGTGGAGCTTTAGATTGATCATGCTTTTTTACTTTAAATCAGCTTTCTCATGGGCTCTAAAGAATATTGCATACCAAATGTTTCCAGATAACCCATATAGACCCTATTGCCTATTCCATTCATTTAACCTTTTGTTGCTTTTTATCTGCTGATTCGTCTTAAACTGTTGTTTGACTTGTGGTATGTATATCTCATCTTTCTAAATTATAAGCTCCTGGAGGACAGGGTCCATGCCCATAGTTTCTATATATGCCTCACAGTGGTTTCCCAAAGGAATCAGGTCATAGACACATATTGATCAATCTGAGATTTTCCTGAATGTAAAGAGTAAAAAAAAAAAAAAGGATTCCTTCTTAAGTAAGAATGAATCCACTAAAAATCACTCTCCTGGATTACATTTTTAACATCTTTATTTACCTTTATAAAGACTTTAAAAGTAAACTCCAGTGTAGAATGCTGTAATACGTAGGCCATTTGTAGTGCATCTGAGAGTGTGCTTAGACTGTGCCACAGAACACAACAAATGCCATTTTAGTTAAAAATCACTCGAGGAGGAATTTTTAAAATGAATGTCTGCTGGAAAACCACTGCCAGGAGAAATGTGGAAACCACATGAAATTCACTACATAAAGAAATCTGGTTTCCATTTCTATACTGCATTTTGTGCTAGCAGGAAGAAGATAAACAAGCTGTTTGAAACTAAAGTGAATGGCAAAGGGATTAAATTTTAAAATCTTGCATCGTAAATGTATTTTGGAATTTAGAAAATTTATTCCCATCAAATAGGAGCCTTTAAGAAGAGAGAAAATGTGTTGAGTCATATAGATCTAGATATCACAGTGTTATGGATGAGTAATTTTGCTTCCTGTTGATGTGTAGTAATATAACTGTAATATTTGTTTAAGTTAAAATTAATATGAAAGTCTTAATGTGGTCTTTGGTAGACAGGCATTATTTAGGGAATGAGAACAGGGAAGGAAGCAGGAAACTCCTCTTATTTTGTTAGCTTTCTATCCCTTAATGATAAGAGGATTTTGATCTAGCATTTTAATTTAGCTCTTTAAAAATCCTTCTGGGAAAATGTGTGTGGATGGAGTAGATAGAAATTGGCCAATAGGTTTCTGATAAGGATAGGACAGATATAAGAGCATTTGGGGAATGCCTTCTGGCACTTACAATCCAGTGCAATAGGAAAAAATAAAGCAAGGAAAGGGAATAGGGATTCCTGTGAATGGAATTGCGGTATTAAATAGGGAGTTAGGGAAGGTAATGCCTGAGAAAATATCTGCAAGAGTCCAGGGAGTGAACTTGCAGATTGCTGGGGAAAGAGCCTTTCAAATGGAGAGAAGAGCAAGTACAAAAGCCCTAAGGCAAGAGCCACTGAGATAGGGTGAGGGGAAAATTAGGAAGAGGTGAGGTCAGTGTCAAAGACCTGCATAATATCTGAGTGATACGTGATGGACATAGAGAGGGGGATCAGGGATGTCCCAGCAAAGCCTTCTTGGAAAAGGTAGATCTTGAAAATGGATAGGTTATGAAGAGACATATGGAAAAGGGAGAACATTCCTCTTAAGGGGAAGAACATGAGCAAAGGCACAGACAATAGAAGAGGTAGGACTGGAGAGCATCCAAGACAGCCTGCTGAGAACAGGGCTGTGCAAAAGGGAAATGGGCAGAGTGATGCTGCATAAGCACAGTGGGATCGAATGATGGAGGGTCTTGAAATAAAAAAAAAAATGTTTCCAGTCAACAGAAGCTAACTCATGATAATCTTAAAATCCAAATTTAAAATTGTTGTGTAAGCTGTATATATAAGTTTCTGTGAGGTTTTTTTTCAGAGACAAATACAAAAAATATATAAAATTTTATTGGAGTTTTGATTATAATTAATAAAGAAAAAATATTGATACTTTTTAAAAAGTACTTGTTGTTAAAAGATTCCCTAAGAATTTACTATGTGAGCTGTAGTGATAAGCATCATGACTTGATAAACTAGTTGTTACTTTAAATATTAAAATAGTAATCCTGTATATGAATAAACTTGGTGTTGATAAAAACAAGCTGGGGATCTTTGTTCTAACAGTTTTCTTCCTTATGCCCATGATCAAGCTTTAAACACAAGGGTTGTTTCACTTGCTGGTATGTTTGTATGATCACGTACTCACAAATGTGGAACAAAATGAGAGAGGCAAATGAGTCAAGTCATTCAAATGGTTATATACTTCCTTTGGAAAATTATCTTGCAATAGAGGCCCATTGACATTATTTATTAATTCCTGTCTCTTTTAATTTTCTGTTCAATACCCAGCTATGCAAAAAGATGATGGGTGGAGAGAAAAGACATTTATGAGAAAGAACAAGATTACCTGTGAATCCTGTTAGATTCACACAGATTTTCAGATGGCTTCATAGGCTCATATTTTTTCCCAATGTATTCTCTTTTGAAGAAGAGTTTTTACTTGAAAATAAGTTTATATCATAAAATGACTTCTGTTACTCTGTTTCTGCTACAGAACATTCATCTCCTACTGAGTTATTATCCAAGACTGCCACAGTGAATATAGCCTGCCCCATATAGAACTGAATTTATTTTTCACATGGATTTCTCACCCTTAGAAATTTAACAGTAGACTATAAACAAGTTTCTTTACTTTCCAAAAAGTGAATGACGTTCAGTGCTAAGTTTATTTTCATGAAATCTATTTTAGGAAATAGATGATATGATCATCAGTTGTGATACAGGGTAGGATGTTAGGAAACTTGATTCTATTCCTGGCTTCATTATTATTTTGCAGCAGGAACTTTGGCAATGTGTGTGCTCCCTCTGTTACTGACTTTCCTGAGTATCTCCATAAAATAGATGCAGAATACCAGCTAATGCCCATAATAGATTTTCACTTATGTACTACAAAGTTATTAATCCAGTGTGTGCCATAAAATATTACTTTTAAAAATCATAAAATTACCCTATTAATAGACTGAAACACACTATAAACAATATAAAATATTAACTTTGGTTTGGGACCTGGATTATTTAATCCAGTAATTTTGATGACAGACTTCAGAATAATTTCATTAGTTTTTGGATGACACTAAATTAGGTAGAGATGTTAATCTCCTGGGATCCAAATACAAAGTGGCACTTGCTGTTCAGACCAATAATGAATGAAAAATAGAATAAAGTTCAGGAGAAACAAATAAATGACATAAGAAGATCAATACCTGAATGCTATCATGGTCCATTTCGCAGCTTAAATACAGCATGATAGGACTCTTATTAAGAAAACAACAGCAAAAATACAAACAAAAACAAAATTAAAAAAAAAAAGAACAACAAAAAAATAAGATTGTCACACTATTGGAATGAAATAATAGAGATAATGGGATAAATCAATAGAGTGTTGCTGGAATTTGGTGAAGGGAAGATGTGATATAAATCAGTCAAGAATGATGCTTTCCCTCTCCATGGTATTGATCAGATTTAATAAGACATGATTCCATTTTAACACATCGTAAGAGATGTATGAAAAATTGAGAAGACCACCACAGATGAGCAATATTTTAAATGATTCAGGGTTGGAATCTAGCAGGGTGGGAGGAGGGGAGCAGGCAGAGAGAGTAAGAAAGAAGGTGTTGTTTTGATTGGGAAAGAAACTAAAAATTGACTTAACTGCTTTTAAGTAAATAATATTTCTATATAAGAAGGATGTTCAGCAGCACTTCATCTTCCAAGGGAAAGTAAACAGAGTAAATTAGTATAAATTGCTATCAGAGATTTAGATTGAGCAAAAGGAAGAACTCCATGGAATTGATTGCTTTTAAACTCCAGATGTTCCACCATGATAGACTGTTGATTTTCTTTTTTAAAAATGGGATTTTTTTTTTTCATTTGGCTTGGGTGATTGGTTACCTTATTTCCTAAAGGTATGATTCTCTTAAACAACATTTTGGCTAATGTGTCTTTGTAAAGGAATTGAACAATTAGTCTGCCTCCATCATTTTATTAAATTTCTTGCTATCTATGTACGTTAAAGCATTCTTTCAGCACATATATATATTGACCTGAACCTATGCTAATATAGAATGATAGGAAACATAGCAACATGTGCTATTATTTTCCTTGAAAAGCAATGCATAATTTCTTGCCTGTCCTCTGCTTTTAATTATTAATATGGAGTTGTATATAATGAAAATACTTCAAGTCTAGTATAATATAATGGCATATCTGTTGTTGTTCCTTGATTATTAGATTTGAGATTTCCCCTTGAGAATTTATGATTTGTAAGTTCAAAACCCATTAATTTTGGTCAAATCATACACATAAGGGCTGCTCACCGAACATTTGGCAATATATTCTGACCTCCTGATTAATGTTAGGTACCTTGATGTAAGAAGTTGTCATGGTGACAGTTAAGCTGAAACAAACAAACATGCAAGACAGACAAAAAATATGTAATTCTTATGTACTTTCCATACTTTAAAAATATTCGAGTCAGGCATGCAAAAGATACTTTTTCCTTGAATACCTTTTTGTATTTTTTGAACTTTAAACTTTACTACCTATTTTTAAATGTTGCATTACAATATAAAATACATTTTAAAATTACTCTAGTTTTGCTTTGCAATTACAACCGTACAACTTCTTCTTTAGAACTGAAAAAAAAATCAGAATATTTTTCCAGAATCAGATATTTCTCACACTAATTTACATCAATCTAATTTAACCTATACTCAGATCATTATGTGAGTGTTACTCTTTTCATTGTTTTCAGGGCTTCACATGAGGTGACCTGAATAATAGGTACCAATGTTTGAGAACAAAGATGTAAATATTTTAAAAATTATTTTGATGTAGAAGCTTATGTCCTTTTCTAGATATTAGGTAGGAGTCTGTCTATTAATGAAAGCAGGTGTCCTTGAGATTTTATATTGAATTAGCCACTCACTGAGCTTTATCAAGTAAGAAAAAAAATTCATTTGAAAACAACTCAACAATAGCTCCCTTCTCCCCTTATAATGATAAAGGGAAACGTTAGAAAATTAGCATTTTTTCTGAGAACTTAATATGTACCAAGATAATAAAATAAAAGTTAAGGCAATAGGCAGTATTAAGGGATGTGTTCATGTTGGGGGTGTTATTACTTGGTATTATGGCCAGAGGATCAGAAATACTCAAACCCTCCCTGAGACCACAGCAACCACTCCCCTCGTGGTTTCTGAGGAAGGAATAATGGCAAAGGAAAGGAAAGTAACACCTCATTATTTGCTGCAAAGCCCTCTGGCCAGCTGGGCCAGACCACCTATCTGGAGCCGCCACTTCTGAGGTGGTGAGGCCTTTATAGCTTCAAACCAAAGGTCTCGACTATCCTAAAGGCTCTACCTGAGTTTTTGTTTCTTATCACACTCCAACCACAGGTAAGAGAGAACCAAAAGAGAGTGCCATGTACTAAGGGTGGTCCAATCTACCAACCATAGCAATCCCTTCTCCTGGAGGGTAGAGGCCATGTGTGTAAGAAAAGGGATGGGGAGAGTGGTCTTCAAGGATGCTTTCTTCTAAGGGCAGCAGGATTGGTAACACTGATGGTAGAGAGATGGGGTTGAACCATACTACAGCTCTGCTGTGCTTTTGTTTTAAAGCCCAGATCTCACATCCCTCATGTTTATGTTAATGGTGCATGTAACTCTTTTTCCTAAGGCTGAGGACTTGGCACAAATGCAACCATGTCATTTTAACCAAGTTTATAATGTAGGCTTAAGATCCAGTTTCAGAAGATGTCCATTTACAATCTATCCAAAGAAGCAATCTTAGTAAATCTGGTTGTATGTATGTCTTTGTTAAAGACCTAACTGGTCTTTAACCAGATTAGTATTTCAAAAATATAGCTTTATTGGGTGAAGGGTACCCGGGAACTCTCTGCACTATTTTTCCAACTCTTTAGTAAGTCTAAAATTATCTCAAAATAAAATGTCAAAAATGTGGGAAATGAAAAATAGAGCAGTATGACAATGTGTTTCAGAAAAAAATAAATGAGAGTATATGTCTTTAAGGGAATCATGATATTCCTTCCTGCTTAATATGTAAAAAATACAGCCTTTTATGTTATCAAACTGTTCAAAAACTTTTAGCAACTTCCTGTTATTTACAGGATCCAGTTTAACCTTGGAATTTAAATCTTTCAAATTGAGCCCCAGTCTACCTTTCCAGTTTATTTTTTTGAACTCTCCACATTGTTTAGTACATTTATTTATTCCACAAATTTTTATGGATTGCTTTTTTTATTAGAGCAATTGTAGGTTTACAGAAAAATTATGCAGAAGTACAGAGTTCCCATATACCCCCATCTCAAATACATAGTTATCCCTATTATTAATATTTGGCATTGGTGTAGTACTTTTTATGCAATGACAGAATGTTTTTATAATTATGCTATTATATAAATATATATTTATATAATATATATGTATTAATATATATAAATTTAATTAGCCCACTGTTTATACTAGGGTTCACTCTTTGTATTATACAGTTCTGTTTTTTTTTGTAGTAACTTATATACAACCTAAATTTTCCCTTTTATCCCTTTTCATATATATAATTCAGTGGTGTTAAGTATATTCACAAAGATATGCCTCCATCACCATTATCCATTACTAAAACTTTTCCATTACTCCAAGTAGGAACGCCATAACAATTAAACACAAACTCCCCATTGGTGTACAAATATCTGTTTGAATCTTTGCTTTCAGTTATTTTGGATATATACCTAGAAGTGGGATTGCCAGTTCATACAGTAATTCTATACTTAACTTTATGAGAAATCTCCAAACTATTTTCTACATGGCTTTTACATTTTACATTCCTAGCAACAAGGTATAAGTATTCCTATTTCTCCACATCCTTTCTAAAACTTATTTCCCTTTTTTTAATAGTAGCCATTCTAGAGTGTGAAATGGTATCTTGTAGTTTTGATTTGCATTTCCCTGATGGCTAATGATGTTGAGCATCATTTCATGTGCTTATTGGCCATTTGTACATATTCTTTGGTGAACTGTGTATTCAAGTTTTTTGCTCATGTTTTAATTGGGTGGTTTGTCTTTTTGTTGTTAAGCTGTAGTTCTTTATAAATTCTGGGTATTAAACCCTTATCAGGTATGTGGTTTCCAAATATTTTCTCTCATTGTGTAAGTTGTCTTTTTACTTTCAAGATAAAGTCCTTTGATATACAATTTTTTAAAAAATTTTGAATAAGTCTCAATTATATATATTTTCTTTTGTTGTTCATGCTTTTAACGTAAAGTCTTAGAAACCATTGCCTAACACAAGGTCCTGAAGATGTTTCCCAATGTTTTCTTCTAGGAGTTTTATAGTTTTAGTTTTTATTTTTAGGTCTTTGATCCATTTTGAGTTAATTTTTGTACACGATATGAGGGAGGGGTCCACCCTCATTCATTTGCATATGGCTATTGCTGTAGTTTGCTAAACTGCTGAAAGCTGATGCCATAAAATGTGTTGGCTTTTAACAGCAGTAATTTATTAGTTTCAAGCTTACAGTTTCAAGGCTGAGAAAATGTCCAAATCAAGGCATCATCAAGCAATGCTTTCTCTCCAAATACTGGCTGTCAGCAATCCTGACTCCTCTGTTACATGGCAAGGCACGTGGTGGCATCTACTGGTCTTTCCCTTCTTTTCTGGGTTTGGTTGCTTTCAGCTTCTTGCTTTCATGGCTTACTCTTTCTTTTTCTGAATTTTATTCTCTTATAAAGGACTCCAGTAGGAGGATTAAGACCCACCCTAAATGAGATGGGTCACATCTTAAGATCCTACTCACCAAAAGATCCTACTACTTACAATGGGTCCACACCCACAGGAATGGATTAACTTTAAGAACATATTTTTCTTAAAATATGCATACAGTGCATACAGGTTCAAACTATCACAGCTATCCAGTTTTCCCTGCATCCTTTGTTGAAGAGACTAAGAGACTATTCTTTCCTCAACTGAGCAGACTTTCACTCTTGTCATAAGTCAATTGGCCAAGAGTGTGACGGTTCATTTCTGAACTCTCAATTTGATTTCATTGGTATATATACCTATCCTTGTGCCAGTAACATGCTTCTTTGGTTACTGTAGCTTTGTAATAAGTTTTAAAATGAGGATATGTGAGTCCTCTGACTTTGTTCTTCTTTTTCAAGATGCCTTTGGCTATTCAGGGCTACTTACCCTTCCATATGAATTTGAGGATTGACTTTTTCATTTCTGCAAAGAAGGCAGTTGGAATTTTTATTGTAATTGCATTGAATCTGCATATCACTTTGTGTAGAATCGACATCTTAACAATATTTAATTTTCCAGTCCATGAACAAGGTATGTCCTTGCATTTATTTGTACTTCTTTGATTTCTTTTAGCAATATTTTGTAGTTTTCTGTGTACAAGTCCTTTACGTTCTTGATTAGATTTATTACTAGATATTTGTATTCCTTAGTTTTTATTATAAATTGATTTTTTTCTTAATTTCTTTTCCTGGTTGTTCATCACTAGTGTATAGAAACACTACTGATATATTTTTAAAGATTTGTTTATTTATTTACTTTTTATCCATTTTAACCCCCCACCCCCACCCCCTGTTTTTGCTTTGTGTCCATTCGCTGGGCAATTCTCTGTGTCTGTTTC
>JAQZBX010004329.1:0-60909 GCA_029593785.1 Cabassous unicinctus | reverse complement strand
GCAGAACTGTGTGGGAGAGAGGGTGGTCTATGATGTGAACTGTGGTCTATGCTTGGTGGCAAGGCCCCAGGATGTGTATATCCATTGCGGGTGATGTGCCACACTGATGAAGGATGTTGGTGTGGGATGTTGTGGGAGGTGTGGGAGGTGGGGAACATGGGAATCCCTGTAATTTCTGAGTAATAATTAGGTAATCTAAGCACCTTTAAAAATATATATATTTATATATATATACATAAAATAACATTTATGTAAGCAAATGCACATATATGCATATGTATTTATATATCATTTTACAAATATTGGTATGTATTGTGAAAAAATTTGATTTTTACCAACAATAAAAAAATAAATAAATAAATAAAAATATCTATGATATAAGTAAGGAAAAAAGACCCCTACAGTATTGCTTGAGAAAGGTACTGATTGTTATTTCCCAGTAACTCAGTTTTAATTCAAGGCCAATTAGAATTTGCCAGCCGGGCTAAATGGCATCAGGGCAAAATGTTATGAGAACATGGAAAATCAAGATAGCTCAGGAAAAGACAATATTTTATTTTTAATTTTGCAAGTCATGACTGTCTTTGTATCAACCCTTTGTACAGTACAGAAACTCATACGTTATTTAGCTATGAATAATTTTAAATTTAATTGTGACATTCCATTTGAACTCAAAAGTTTTATGTCACAAATACTGTTAAATCCAATATATTGTCATTTATACTCTTATTTTCCTACAGAAGGTAATAATTGCTTTAAGTCATTCAATGACAAATTGTATAAAGTAATCCATATTAATAATTCTATCACAAGACAATTTACAACTGTAGAAACTCACCCAAAAATATGGTACAAGGAGAGAAAAGTCATTTTTTCTCTCTCTGTATGTGCTCATAGTGTGTTTTTTTCATTTTGACTCATTGTTTTCAATATCCATTGTATTAGTCAACCAAAGGGGTGCTGATGCAAAATACCAGAAATCAGTTGGTCTTTATAAAGGGTATTTATTTGGGGTAGAAGTCCACAGTTACCAGGCCGTAAAGCATAAGTTTCTTCCCTCACCAAAGTCCATTGCCACATGTTGGAGGAAGACAGCTGCTGATGTTTGCCAGGGTTCAGGCTTCTTGGGTTCCTCTCTTCCCGGGGCTCCCTTTCTCTCTGGGCTTAGCTCGTCTATTTCTGTAGACTATCAGGCAAAAGGCTCGTTTCTCTTTTCCTGGGGCCTTCTCTCCAGCATCAAAACTCCAAGATCAAAACTGCTCCCTCTGTCCGTTGCCTTGCCTTTTATATTTGATTCCCACCCCACCAAGGGGTGGGGCTCAATGCCCTACTGACATGGCCCAGTTAATGCGCTATTCATAACTTAATCATGCCCAGATTAGCAGACCAGTTTACAAGCATAATCCAATATATATTTTTGGAATTCATAATTACATCAAACTGCCAAAGGGCTACATCCATTGAGTAGCAAAATTCCATGATTTTATTTTGGAAGTTCAATAACCATGCCCTGTATGCTAACTCAATTCTCATCTATAACAGAAGGCCAACAGTGTAGGAATTCTGGGTAGATGCTAAGCAGTAGTACCCTTCTGAATAATGGTGACTTTTTATTATTTCTGCTGAAACACATTTATTTAGGTCCATTTAAGTATTTATTTCTACTGTAACTTCAAAAGTACTCCTTGTAACTAAAGCCCAAACTGTTTTCTTCTATTCTGTGTCTGCTGCTATGAACATCAACCCCCGGTATGATAGTGAAGCTACTCTTTCTGCAGTGTTCAAGGAATCATATATTATGTGAGTTAAAAGAAAATTCTCATCCATTAAAAACTTAGTGGCTATGTATCTGTATATTTAATTACTGATTTGATTAAACACATTTTAATAATTAGGCTGTGCCCAAATCTTTGCTACAAACAAAATGAGAAGATTAAGATACAGATTCTGATGTCATGGAGGCCACAGTCTAACGTTTAGTAAAAATCAAATAGCTTGATAATTCCAATTAATTTTGCATGCTTTGGACAAGTAGGACTCAGGGAGATTGGAAACTCCATCTTGCTAGTAAACTAAGTGTCCTCCTGGCTTTGATGAAGCAAGTTGCAATATTGGAGAGGCCCATGTAGCAAGGATGTAAGGGTGGTCTCAGTCCAACACTCAAATGGAATTCAATTCTGCCAACTATATGAACTTGAAAACTTTTCCCAATTGAGCCTTGAGGTGAATGTGGCCCTGTCTGACTCCCTGATTACAGGTTTGTGAAAGAGCCTAAGTCAATGGACTCACCTAAGCTGGGCCGACAGAAACAGTGAAATATTAAATGTGTGTGCTTTTTAAACTGCTATATTTGTGGTAATTTATTAGCCAGTAATAGATAATGGTATTAGTCAGGTTTTCCAGAGAAAAAACAGATGATATAAATTATGTAAATATTATGAGATACATTATAGGAATTGGTTCACATGGCCGTGGGGATGGGCAAATCTGAATTCCTTAGGGCAGGCTGCAAGCTGGGAACTTGATGAAGGTTTTCCATGATTTCCCCAGGAGAAGGTGGCTGGCTGAAGTAAAAATGGAAATTCTTCTTTCTGACTGCTGAAATCACCATATCAGCAGTCAGAAGGAACATTTTAAGGCCTTCGATTGGTTGGATGAGACCTCTCTGTGTTGAAGGCAATCTCTTAAGTTGATTGTAGATGTATTCAGCCTTAGATGTAATCAACTTACAGATGAGTTAAATCCATGAAATATCCTCACAGTAGCAATGAGGCCAGTGCTTGCTTGACCAAACAACGAGACACCAAAATCTGGTCAAGTCGACAAGCGAACTTAACCATAACAATAACTAATACAGATTTTTCACATCATACAGATTTTGATTGAGATTTTGAACAAATGGTAGAAATTACTGGGGGGCAGTAAATGTACAGTGGGAAATAAATCTCCAAATATGGTTAACAAGACAAAGAGAAATGTAAGTAGTTCATACTGCAGGAGCAAGTAATCCAAGAATGTTTCAGGTAGAAAGAAAGGGAAAATCAGAACTCAGAAGAGGTTATATACCATTTTATGGGATTCAGACTTTTAATCATGGTTGTCAGAGAAAAGTGTAGATGGAAGAGAGGAGAGAGCAACTCAAATGTGATTCAGATTGATCATTGTTATAAAAAGGAAGAATTTATGGCAAGATTAATAATATATTAGTAATACGTAATGTATATTGGGCACTTGTGTGACAGGAACTCTTCTAACTCCTTGAACATCCACAACCCTCCTAAGTCTTATTGTTATCATTTCCATTGTGAGAAATTTGAGGTAGAGAGAAATCAAGAAATGTATGAAGCAAGCAGAACTGGGAAGCTTCAGAGTCATCAGGATTTGAACCCAGTTAGATGTTCCCCAAAGGATGAGTAAGTATCTACTATCTCTAGTGAGCTGCCTTTCTAAGAGATACCAGAAGGAGCTTGAACTTCTCACTTAAGAGAAAATGGTCCTTTCATTTTCTGACTTCCTGTGTTCACATCTGTCTGTTTGACCCCCTCTCACATGACAACGTAAATGATGTTCTCCTTCGTCTCTATCTCTCTTCTCAATACATCTTCTCTCACTTCCTCAAGATTCTCTCCACCAAACACCTTTCTTGCCTGAATTACTAAGCTATTATTTTCTTGCCCCCTCCAATTAGAATTTAAAATTTAATTTTAATTTTATGAAAAACTCTTTTCTTCTTGGTTGAAAAGAGAAATAATTCTTGTTTCTGCCTCTCCCTGGCTCATTGCTTTCTCTGGGTCAGATGTATAGGTGACACTGAGAGTGAGAAGAACAGTAATTAAAGGAATTTTGTATTGGCTTTCTACCTTGTCTGTTCTTCACTGCATTTTTTTGCCACACATACCGGCCCTCACTTTCAGAATGTTAAGGAAATGAAGAGGGACAATTAAACTAGTCGTGGGAAGAATGTGTCAAATCAGCTTACCTGTGCTGTTTTATTATAGGCTGCCTGGGTGTCTCTTGCCTTAAAAAAAAAAAAAAAAAAAAATGAGGCTTACCAGGGCTTCAGCTTCATTCAAGCTGGATGGGGAGCAAAACCCTTATAAATATAGTAATCTGTTAACTTAGTTTATTGCTGTCGTTCCCATAAATCTTCCCCATAGCCATAGCTTAGCTATTTGTTCTCAAATACTGGCTCTACTGTTCATCAACAATGTAGCCAGGAGCAAATTTCATACACTCTTTACCTTGCTTTCCTCACTCTCTAACAATACCTACCTCTTAGAATTTGACAAAATGCATAACTCATACCAAGCATTTAAATAGTGGAATCCACAAACACAGTGTCAGTGTTCAATTTGATTTAATTCTAGATTGTTTTAATACAGTTTATCATCTTCTAGTTTCAGTCCTGACCCCTCTGATACATGCAGGTAGAGTAAATATCAGAAAATATATGTTTTAATTCATGAGTTATCTCTAAAGAACCTAATAATAAACCATCAGGAAATTACTTGAAATGAATGTTAAATAAACTACATTATATTGTGATAGTTGCTCTGAAAGTTGAGCATCAATACCATCTACTAATATAAAAAGTCATTAGGGCAGGTACTCACATGCCAAATGATTTTTTACTGAGATTATTTTCATGCTGTAATAACAACTACAGAGTATTTGGAAAGAGTTAGGCATTGTGGTGAATAGATGACCAAAAGGTTTAAAAAATTGTATATAAAGTTCACAGCCACAAGCTTTAGTTATCTGATGGATTTTATAATCTGCAAAAACTTAATCTGGCTGCGATTTCTCCCATATTCAATGCTGAAGCAGAATTACACAGGAAGAAAGCCAGTGTACAAGCAACATATGTTTAGCATATATATTTTAATGCTTGAACATAAAATTTATATTGCGAACTCAGGCCTGGGACTGTGCAAAAATTAGACGTAAATGAGAAAATAATTCCTACATCTACTCATTGTAGAAGATGACTTTTCTTTCAAGGGGCTCACTCATATGACACTGTTAAGTTATAACTCCAATATATCCAACCAGTATTTCAGTTCTTCTCATGGTATCTACTCCAAGTATCACGTTGGGGATCAGTATTCCACTTTAACATTTGTTCCATTAACTTAACCTTACAAGGCATCAGTTCCTTATTGGCAAAATGAGGACGGTAATTGCACTAATTCCTTGGAATATTTATAAAATTAAATCTCATACTATATGAAGTGTAAGAATAGATTCTGGCATAAAGCAAGAAATCATATAACTGTAATACCCTGAATTAATGGAGATATCCCTCTTCCTATAGCAAAGAAAACAATGTGTTTCTTTTCGACTGGAAATCCTCTTTCCATGGCTAACAAATAGGTCCAGGAACTGAACAAAGTAAAGGGAAAAACAAAACAAAACAGAGAGCTGTAGGCTGAGGTTGAGTCCTGATGAAATTATACCTTGGTTAGAAGTATGGAAAAATGAAACAAGTCACCTCTTTTAGAGAGACAGCCTTGCTATTTTTTCAGAGTTTATGTTTAATTCTAATTCTGCATGACTTTTTTTTTCAACTTTCACAAAACATGAACCGATGGATCTTTTTAAATTATTATTGTTATTTTTTAAGATACTTAGATTACATAAATGTTACACAAAAGATATAAGGATTCCCATATGCCCCACACCCCATACCTTCCTCAGCCTCCCACGTGAACATCCTTCATTAGTGCGGCACATTCATTGCAATTGATAAACGCATCCGGGGGCTTTGCCAATAAGCATGGACCATAGTTCACATTGTAGTCTACACTCTCTCCCACACAGTTCTGCATGTTGTGTGACGATATAAAATGGCTTATATCTGTCATTGCAATGTCTCTCAGGATGATTCCCAAGACCTGAAAAAGCCCCCGTATTACAATTGTTTTTCTCTCTCCCTGCCCCCAGAGCCTCCAGTGGCCACTGGCTCCACATCAAAGTTGTAATTTCTTCCATTGCTAGAATCACAATATCTATAGTAGAATTCTATTAAGTCCACTTTAGTCCATAGTTCTTTCCCGAATCCCGAGGATTCTGGGATGGTGACATCTACTCCACCTCCAATTGAAAGGGGGCTTATGTCCCATGGGGAAAATGGATGAGACTATCAAGCCTACAGCTGCAGACTCTCTCCATTCCCTGCGACAGCGGTTGTCCATCATCGTCTCCCTGCCAGTTGTCCTGGGTGAGTCCAAGGAGCTGTAGAGTAGGTGTTGCAACTCTGCTGAGGTTCCAGGTCCAGCTGGCACATGGAAAGCCCAAAGACTCTAGTCTCTGAACATACACCTACAAACTCCAGCACCAAGTATAGGTTTAAGTAGAATGGACAGATGAGCCATGTTCAGAGAAGACATAATTGAGTCCAACTTTGCCATTCTTAGGAGCAAAAACTCCAAAGTAAGGCCCACTGGCAAGGCACCAAACTCTGGAGCTATCTGCCTGACCATAGGATCTGGGTGTCTCCAGACCCATCAGGAGCCCCACTATTTGGGATGATATCCACTTTGGACTTTTATGAGATCCTACTGAGACATGCGTAAGCGCTACTTCTGGGATGACCTCCTGACTCACTTTGAAGTATCTTAGCCATATAAACTCATTTGTCTTTACCTTTTTGCCCTTTTATTCAAAGTCTTTTCCTAGTTGCATTTCTAGTTGGTGCTTGGTAGCAATCTCTCAGTGCCAGGGAGGCTCATCCCCAGGAGTCATGTCCCATGCTGGGGAAAAGGTGATGCATTCATATGCTAAATTTGGCTCAGAGAGCGGCCACATTTGAGCAACAAGGAGCTTTCAGGAGGCAACCCTTAGGAACCCCATAACAGTAGACTAAGTTTCCATTTCTAGAGCAAAGGCTATAAGCTTAATCGTCAATATCAAGAACCTATCAGTGGATCATCTTCCTTTGCCAGGCACTGCCCCTGCACTTGGGGGACTGTTGCTGCTCCCTTAGAGAATGTGGCAGAGCCCTCCAGGATGGGAATTCAATATTCTCTCAGTTCTTGTGTGAGTCTCCACCCACTGTGAAAATGTCCCATGAATATTTGAACATTTTTACATACTTTATATGTGTGCTCAGGTGGACTTCCTCTCATGCATCCCCATCCCTGCCACCCCACACCAACAATCCTCCCCCACCCTAGTTATAACCCTTCTGTGATCCAAAGCTTCTTCAAAGATGAAGCCTTACAATAGCCAAATACAATTAATAGGAAAATGAAATAATAATGAGAAGTTTAATTATAAAAGATAAAATACATAAAAGTTTTTAAAAAACAAAAATAAAATTAAATTGAAAGATTGTGATATTTTAAAAAAATGAAAAATAATAAAAAAAAGTTTTTGACATATTGCCTTTCATCACCACATTATCTGGTATCCTGTCTGTACCATGGCACCTTCCCCCACTTATTCTCCAGTATCTCACTATTATTCATTTTGTTTTCCAAGAAAGTTTTAGGTCACAGCAAAGTCACACACTGAATACAGGAGACTCTCATATACCCAACATCCTTCCCCTTTCCTCCTCCCAATATTAATACCTTTTTATATGTGGATGGTGCCTTTGTTATAACTGATATACAAATAGTGAAACATAGTTACTAAACATAGTCAATGGTTTACACTATGGTTTACATTTTAGACCTTACACTTTTATAAATTTTGATGATATTTACCATGTCCTATGTCCATCACTGTTACATGATGCAGAACATTTCCACTGACCACTCAATACTCCCTGTTCTAACTATTCTATTCCTCCCTTCCTCTCGCTGTAGGGCCCACAGCCAATGGATCTTAAAATAAAAAATAGAAGAATGTGGACTACATGCATATGACAATGTGAACCACTTTGAACTTTAAAATGCACCATGGGCAGTTCAGTCTGATTTTTTATTTAGTCATAGCATTCTCCAAGAACATTTTATATTTTAACAGGGTCAGGGGTTATATAACTTATCGTGTAAGGGGTTGTCTAATCCATCAGATGTGTACAATAATAACTGGCAAGTCTTTTCAGTAAAAAGTAAATACATAAAATAAGACTTCCTAATGTTTAGATGTAGAACAAAGAAATAAAGAAACCCTCATATAAGGTGGCCTGAAATAGCTTTATACTTGGTTTATACTTGGTACAGAGGATAAAAATAGTTTTCTGAGACTTATTCCTAAGCAAAAGCATAAACGGAGTGACAAGAATATGCTTAATATTTTGTCAATTTGGTGATATTACCCTTTGAAGAATAAGTATATTGACTATTCTAAGCAGTCCATAAATTTTTACATGCCTTTCCTGAAAATCTATGCATAAATTGAGCATAGGGAAGACAAACAATAGATTCACAAATAATTAGGGCAAAAGCATCCTCTCTCAGTCAGCAAACAAAATTATTATAATATCTCTAATTTGTTGTTGACTAGACACAAACCAATACATTTCATAAACTATTGAAAACCATATTTTATCATATGTTGAATACATGGCTTTCTCAACCAATTTTAAATCAATTAGCTGCCAATAAAGGATAAAGACCACCCAATTATTTCATGCTTAAAGATCTATGATTTTATTTTGATTCCATTGTTTGTGGAGAGTATAATTATTTTCTCCTATTTACTCAAGGTTTTAAAGTGAAAATTAATAAACAATTGTTATTTCAAGTTAAAGATCACAAAGAGATATAAGAATATTTTTTAAAAATCTGACTTCCTACTCACATTGCTACCATATTTGAATTAAACCAAGTCAAGAATTTCGTATCTGTACTTTCACCATCATATTTCTGATGCAAGAACTGCAGTTTCTCTCAGTTCTATCAGCAATTTCACCTTCTGTTTTTTTATTTCACTTAACACTCATATCTTAATTACTCTTAATGAGGGAAAAATTCAATAAATCTTAAAATTACAGCACACACTTTGTGGTACATATTGACCCTCTCTTCTATTTTCTCAGTACAAGCTCAGCAAACCTATTTATCAGCAGAGACAAGAGAACCATCAAGTCCTCGGGAAGTTTATATTCCAAACCCAACTTATAAGCATCACAGGAGAAGCATCCATATGTTGTCATGGTGGTAGAAAGTACAAGTAAGGGAAAGGAGATTTAAATAGCTCTTTCTGATTATGTCCATCCCAGCAAACTAAACAGCAACATAATCTTGATTTCTCCATTCTAGTCTACTTAGAATCACTCCCTTTTATTTACCACCAATGTCCTTCCAATTGTAATCTTGCATGGGCTGTAGAAATTCCTTGCAAACTCCTCCCTACATTTAGAGCTAGGTAGGTTTAAAAGTCACCCTACATGGTTGAGCAATAAAATTCAGAATCAAGTAACATTTTTAAAATGTTGATATATTTACATCATTTTTTAGGATTTGAGAGGACATTCTAGATATTTACCAAGTAAGGAAAATCTGACTGTTCATACAATTCTTTGTTAAACCCTAATTTTAAAACCAGTCCTGCCTTCTTCTCCTGTTCCTGACCCCTGCCACCACCTGCTCCTGCTCCCGGCCACTTCTGCACCCTGCTGCTGCGCTTGGGGCCCTCCTAGCTTCTGCACTCTGCTCGCACCATGCCTACCCTGTGCAGATCAACACGCTGGTTGAGCCCTGAATCTTTGCACTGTTGCAAAACCTACTCTCCAGTTCATCAGACTCACCCAGGACAATGAACAACATGATGATGATGGACAACACCCATCCCTAAAAATCAGAGAGTATCTACAATAACAAGCAGCACAGTTGCATCCATCTGCCCCATGGGATCTAAGGACCCTCTCAGTCAGAAACAGAGTGAGCATCACCAACCTATAATCCTTGATTGAGGAATGAACAAACCTAAGAAGGGTAATGCAAATATGGACTAAAGTACATTTATTATTATTCTAGCAATGGAAGATCTTGTAACATTGACATAAAGGCAGTGGTCACCAGAGGTTCTGAGGGGAGGGCAAGGGAAAAATAAGTGTAACACGGGACATTTTTGGGGACATTAGAATTGTTCTGAATGACATTGCAATGATATATACAAGCCATTATACATTTTTTCCAAACCTATAAAAATGTGTTGTGCAAAGTGTAAAACTGTAATGTAAACTATTGTTTGACCATGGTTAGTAACAATGTTTCAATATGTGTTCACTAATTGTAACAAATGTACCACACTAATGAAAGATGTTAATGGGGAAAAGTGTGGGAAGGGGAAGGCATGGGGTATATGGGAATCCCCATTTTGAATGTAACATTTATGTAATCTAAAGCTTCTTTAAAAATAAAATAAAATAATAATAATTAAAAAAAAAAAACACCAGCCCTATAAATATTCAGTCATTCACTAATTTATTTACTCAACAAGTATTAATAAGATTATATACTATAGCAGGCACCATACTAGTATCTGGACAAATAAAAGAGTCTATGAAGGGAGGAAATGGGAATTAAATGAAAATATTCACAAATGAAAGAACTAATTATGAATTGTATTGAATGTTATAATTAAGAGAGTATATAATAGAAGTAAATTAAGATATGGTGGACAAGGGTACAGCATTTAAGCCATGACTTAAAGGATGAAAAGGAGACAGCTATGAGATGAATTACTACAATGGAATTTCAAGCAGAAAAAAGAGCCATTCTAGTGCACAGGCTTTACCTGTACTTTTCTGGGAATTGAAACCAGAGCAGACAGTTCGGCTGTGGCCTAGTGTCAGAAGAGTAAACATGGGAAGTAATTTGAATTTTGTTTCTTATGCCTAGAGAAATTAGTGAAGGATTTCAAGCACAGAGATATGATTTGATTTATGTTTATATATATAAATAATAAGTTGACACAGGTGGCTGTGTGGGGAATTTATTAGAGGAGACAAGTACACAAGGAGTAAGACCAGCTGAAGGATTTTGCTCCACCTACTGCAGAGATGATAAGGCAGGAAGAAAGGGAGACGGAGAGAAGTTGATGGTCTTGAGGAAGCAATTTACTTCTATTTTAGAGAAATAACCAATAGGACCTGCTCAGAAATAAGTCATTTAGGATAAGCCAAAAGGAAGAATCAAAGTTAGTACCAGGTTTTCTCATTTGAGCAACTAGAAAAATGGTGGGGCCAATTACCCAGGTGGGAAAGACTGAAGCAAAACCAATAATTAAAGGGTAAATTAACCTGCTTTTGCAAAACCTAATTGGGTTATAACCATGCGAATGTTCCTCATTTCATCTTCAGGGACTGGAGCGCTATTACAGAGTGATCAATTCCTGAAATGAGAAGATCAAGGCAGAAGACATTGGTGATATATTTCCCTCACATACCTGTCCTCTCTCGTCCATCCTGACTGTTTTGTCATTGGGAGGCTGAATTTTGGTTGCAAAAGTGTCCTCACCGTTTCTTAATTTGCCATTGCCTTTAGCCACATTTGAGAGGTTATTTGATTTTTTGTTGTTTTTCATATGACTGATGATTTAGTCACAATTATAACACTGTCCTAGTGTCTTCCGACTGGGTGCCATGCATTGCCTACAAATGTCTTTCTTCATTTGTGTTTAACTCTACCAAATCTTGTGTAAATATTATATATTGTGTGGTTGGCACGATCTTCTAGTTTCAGTGTTGCTAAAGGTAACTTCTACATGTTTGCTTCTTTTAAAAATTACTTCAGTCAAAATTTTGGGGGTGGATAGAGGATTAGAAGCTAATTCTTACCCTGTCATCTTTTCCTAAAATCCCAAATGACTATTCATTAAAATAATTTGTTTGTAAACTATCTTGCTAACTTCAAGGATGCACAAGAATAGGTCTTTTTAAAGTAAAGTGGCCATGATATTATTGAATGAATTTTCTATGGCCAATTTGAAATAGGTTTTCTAGAGTTAGTTATGAGTAGCAGAAGGTTAGAGTAGATATTAGAGAACTTTCATTTAATAAGCCTATTAAATTTTAGCTGAAATGTATTTTCATCAGCATCTTCATGCAGCTCAGAACAGTTATTTCAAAGTTTAATAAAATAAATCTAGAGGCATTGTCCTTTTCATATCACTTTTTATAAATAGGTTCAATCTGTCCGATAACAAAACCTTAATAATTTTTTCTTATTCTGAGTTGAAATCTGTCTTATTAGAGTTTGCTTGCTTGTTTGTTTTTTCAGCTATTATTGTATACAGAAATCAGAGGTCCACTTGGAAAATAGACACGAGGTAAGTATTTGAACAAGTGAGAAATGAATGCAGGTGATTGGTTATCCTGGTGATGTGAGATCAAGATCTAAGCCAAAAAGAAGATATTAAGGCCATCTGATAATCAGCAACCACCACTCTTAAACAGTGAACCAAAAGGAAGAGGTGTTACACAATCCAAGGGCTAGGGTCACCAGGCAGAAGCTGGGACCCAATAGGTCCGTCTTCCACTGGCCAAACCCAGTCACAGCCAGCTGACATGAGAGCTGGGGATGTGCAGCCGAAAGGGTTTCACATATTGTGATAGAGAGTAGGGCCATGAAAGAGGGATGAACACATCTGAGAGCAAACAGGCCATGGACCAGTGACACTGGTTCTGCTTACTAGTGAAGAACTGCATTCCTTCTTTATGTTACATCCCTAAACACTTTGAAGTAAGTAGAAGTTACATTTTTTGGCTCTTTGCTTTAGGTTAAGTCATGGTATTTTCAGCAATTCCTTCCGTGAAAGGTTGTCCAGTTATTTCCATATTATAATCTGTTGGTGGTTATGTCCTGGCTTTTCTTACCCTTACAAAATGCAATATTATATCAAGAAAATAAATTGATTATAATAATAGGAATGTGATTAAAGAAGATGCCATAAAAAGATAAGATCAATTTCCTTCTATGGAAAAAAAAGGCACTTTAAAGAGATAGCATAATAATAATGTCACTTAAGGTTGATGCAACAAAATAATGAATATTCAATATATGGATTTCTTTAAAATATATGCTGTGTTCACTAGGAACTTGTAAACTGATGTGGGCACAAATGACAGCAAATTAAGGACTGTGGGTGAATTCACTTAAATATCTATGGCCGTTTTGGCCTGCAATGGTAGAGTTGAATAGTTATGACAGAGACTGTATGGCCTAGCAAGTCCAAAATATTTACTAAGTGGTCCTTTACAAAAAACTGGCAAATTTGATGGAAGTTGTTTTGTTTTGTTTTGTTTTAAGTGATCCTCACATCACCAAAAATTCTTATTTTAATTCTTATAATTAACAAGAAATAGAAGATAACAAAATCACAAAAGAAATTATATGTCCTTAAATGCCAACAAAACCAATTATATGTCTACTCTAGGAAGACAGATTTTAACTCAATATAAGAAAAACCTCTCTAATCATTAGAACCATTTTATTTATCCACATTAGGGAGCCTCGTAATTGTGCTGAATAACTAAATTGATCGGTATTCTTTTAAAAAGGTTATATTAATTTATTTTATATCAAATGGGTTTAATGTACTTTTTCATTTAATAGGATTTCATACTGTAGCTAAGATTGTTATTTGTTTCCATAGTCATCAGTGACACTGTAACTACCTGATGCATTTAAAATGGAATTTTTCTCGAAGTTTCTATCTCTATAAAATTAATATATATTTGTATGCATTTGTTTGATAGCAAAATTAATTACTCTTAATTTGCTCACTGTCTTGTTCAATATATATTTATCGTTGAGAAATTACATTTTTATTCTTATATCTGTTCTATAAGTATTGATATGGTAATTAATCATCAATAAAAACATATATTAAATAACAACCATTTAATCTTGTTAATAAGTGGATCAGAGGAGCATACCTCAAGAGGATACAGATAAAAATCAGCCTCAGAGTGTCAGTTCAAAATCTTGCTTTTGAAAATAATAAAATAAAATTAAAATATATATATTGTGAAAGCAACTTCCAGTGAGTGCAGCAAAACCTCTGGTCAGACCGATATTTAAATTTATTACACAAATATTTATTGAATGCTGTTTAATTTCCTAGCAACAAAAACAAATACCCAATGGGTTAGCTTAAACAATGGGAAAATATTGGCTCAAGGTTTTGAGGCTAAACGAAGTCCAAAATCAAGGCATCAGCAAGATGATATTTTCTTCCCAAAGACTGAGGCATTCTGGGGCCGGCTGCCAGAAAACTTTGTTCCTTGGCTTTTCTGTCCCATGGAAATGCAATTAGTGGCATCTCCTGGCTTCTATTTCCATTTGACATTCACTCTGTCTTTAAAGGACCCTAGTAATCTGGATTAAAGCCCAACTTGATTCACTTAGGCCAAACCTTAACTGAAGTAAAATCTTGAAGAGATCTTATTTACGATGGGTCCACACCCAACAGAGTGCAGACCAAGACCAAGAGCCTGTCCAAACTTGGGTATCATTTCAGTCTACCACACATGCAGAAATCATCCAGTATACAAAATGGAAAAGTCAGCTTAATTACCATTTGTTTAAGGAAGTAAAGGTAAAAGAGAAAATCTTGTGGTAAGGGACAGAGAGCAAGAGAGAATATATTGTGATGTCAAGTAAATATCAGGTGTGCAACTCATTTTCAATATAATGTGTTTGAATTCCCCACAAATTTTTTAACACAGTTCACTCAATATAAAATGTAAATTTTATTTAACATAGTAAACAACTCAATATAATACTGACACCTACACTAAAAGACTAGGAACTCATTTAATCTTACTTGTCTTGTGTTTATCCTTCATCATAAAATGAAAACCAGAAGTTGAATTTAGTAAAGCATTTGTTGTTCTGTCTCACTCTGGAAAGGAGCCAAAATTCCTAGCTTAGATTTTAACTCTTTCCTGCAACTGTCCTGACAACCTGGAGGGGAATACAAACAAGGATTGTGGGGCAGAGCCAATGTTCTCCAATTCTCAATGACCCTCTCTGAACGTCAATTCTTTATTGCACTGTATTTCAAGCTCGGGCCTGGATTCTCCCTTCAGGTAGAAATTCTCCCCTACAAGCCAGCAAGCCACAACTCCTCAATTTGCTGGGCTATGGCCATCACTGCTGCCACCTAAATGCACATGGAGATGGTATCAGATGATTTTTGCACTAATGGGCATTTTTTGCTGCTTTGAACACCAATGTTGAGTCAGTCTAACATTCTAATCCTGTGGTGCTTTGAAGCTGTATGTACCCAAGAAAAACATGTTCTTCAACTTAATTCATTCGTGTGGGCATGAACGCATTTTAAGTAGGACCTTTTGATGAGGTTACTTCAGTTAAAGTATGGTCCACCTCAATCAAGACATGCCTTAATCCTCTGGGATATATATTTAATGGGTATAGTGCTAATTATAGGTTCAAATAAAAGGGGCAGAAAAATCATGTGTGGGAAAATTATAAATAAGTCTAAATTTGATACATTGGAGAGACAGGTTATCATATATTTCAAGAAAAGGCCCACTGATGTGATATAAAAATAGTGGTCACCAGGGGTTCTGAGAGGAGGAGGAGGGAAAAGAGGTGTAACAAGGGGCATTTTCGGGACATTGGAATTGTTCTGCATGACACTGCAATTATGGATACAGGCCATTATACATTTTGTCAAACATATAAAATTGTGCTATGCAAAGTGTAAACCATAATGTAAACTATAGTCCACGGTTAGGAGCAATGCTTCATTATGTGTTCATCAATTGTAACAAATGTACCACACTAATGATAGTTGTAATTAATGGGGGAAAGTGAAGGAAGGGGAAGGGATGGGGTATATGGGAATCCCCTATACTTTTGATGTGACATTTATGTAATCTAAAGCTTCATTAAAATAAAGTAAAAAAAAGATATGCCTTAATCCAATTAATGGATTCCTTTTTAAGCAGAATGAAATTCAGACAGACAGAGAAAAAGCCATAGGAAGAAAAATAAAGCCACAGAGTGAGGAGCCAGAAACTGAACATCAACAACAACAGAACCTGCAAAAGAAGGGAGAGACCAGGAGGTATGCCATGTGCCTTGCCATGTGACAAATGAAGGACCAAGGATCATAAGCAATCAGCCTCAAAACACCAAAGACTTTGGGGAGAAAGTATCACCTCGATGACACCTTGATTTGGACTTTCTCTTAGCCTCAAAACCATGAACATATTAAATTTCCATTGTTTAAGCCATCTCATTGTGTGGCTTGTGCAATCAAGGAAAGTAAAACAGATTTTGGTACAAGGAATGGGGTGCTGTTATTGCAAATACCAAAAAATGTGGAAATGGCTTAGGAATTGGGTAATGGGTAGAGGATGGAAGAATTATATGGTGCTTGATAGAAAAGGCCCAGATTGCATTAAAGAAACTATTACTAAATATATGGATGTTAAAGGCAATTCTAGCAATGCCTTAAAAGAAAATGATAAATGTATTATTGGAAACTGAAGGAAAAGTGATCCATATTTTAAATTGCCAGTGAACTTGGCAAAAGAGAGTTCCAATGTTGGATAGAAGGTAGAACTTGAAAGCCATGATCTTGGACATTTAGCTGAGGATAATTCCAAGCTAAGTTTGGAAAATGCATCCTGGTTTCTCCTTGCAGCTTGTCATAAAGTGTGAGAGGAAAGGGATAAATTGAGAACTGAACTCCTGGGCGCGCACACACACACACACACACACACACACACACACAAACATAGCTTGATAGTTCAGAAAATTTTGAGCTTATGGAAAGTGAGTTTCCAGACAATAGCAATCCATGTAAAAGTTTAACAGAATATAAATCCAGTTGACCATTTCAGTGAAATTCAGAATTGGAGATGAGTTATCCAGGAAGAATCTGTCGAAAGTTCTTTTGCCTGATGGATTGGACCCCTGTGAACTGCATCTAAAACTGACAAGTTTTTTTTGTTTTATTTTTTTGTTTGTTTGGTTTTTGTCCATAATCTGTATGAATGGAATCACTGCTAGCCTGGACTAAAAGGGACAGAGAAGGGACAAATTGAAGGAAAACTTACTTCAAGGACTGAACCATGGAAGCTGAGTTCTGGACTAACTTGGATCTTCTTGGGCCAAGAAAGCAAGTCTGTCCATATGTTTGGATAGGATATGTCTGTCCAGGTGCTTGGAGACAGTGAACCTTTTGCTCCATTTTTCAGGAAAAGTGCTGTCACTCCGGTGTTTGGAGAAGATGGCACCTGTGCCCTAAGGATTGAGAGGAGTCTGGCCACCACTCCAGTGCTCTCAGAGGGTAGAGCCTGTGACCAAGTGTTTGCAGAGAACTTGGCCATCATCCCAATGTTTGGAAAGGGTGGACCTTTACCCCAGTGTTTGAGTAGAGCATTGCCACTGGGCAAGCACTTGGAAGGATTGGAGCTGCCATTTCATCAGACCTAGAGGACAAAACATCATTCCATAGATGACTTTTAAACTTTGAAATCTAATGAAGTATGCACTGCAAGGTTTAAGAATTGTTTGGAACACTTGACCCCTGTTTTTCTTCCGATTTCTCCGTATTGGAATGCAAGTGTTTATCCTATGCTTGTCCTTCCAATGCACATCAGAAGCAGATAATGTGTTCTTTAGATTTCATGGGATCACAGACAGAGCAAAATTATGTCCCATGACAGACCACACCCATAACCAATCATGATGAGAATTTGTACTAGGCACTGTTTCTGAAATGACTTAAAGCTTTTGGGATGTTGTGGTGGAATATCCAAAAAGCCTTGAAATGCATGTATTTTGCATGTAGAGAGAACATGTCTTTTTGGGGTCCAGTGGGTGGAGTGGTGGTTTGAAGCTGTATGTATTCCAGAGGAACATGTTCTTAAATTTAATCCAGTGTAAGTACGACCATTTGATGAGATTACTTTAGTTAAATTGTGGATCAGCTCAATCAGGAAGATTCTTAATCTGTAGACCTTTATAAGCAGAGGGAAATTCAGAAAAACTGAGAAAAAGCCATGGAAAGAATTAAAAATAGCCATAATGGAGACAACTAGAAATTGAACATCTACATAACTTGGAAGAGCAGGTAGAGACCAGGAGACGTCACTATATGCCTGGCTATGTGCTGCTCTAAGGACCAAGGATCCCTGGCAACCAGCCACAGAATGCCACAGTCTTTGGGGAGAAAGCATAGCCTAGATGATTCCTTGATTTTGACTTTGACCTCAGATCCGTGAGCTTTTTAAATCCCATTGTTTAAGCCAGCTCATTGCATGGCATTTGCTGAACAGCCAAGGAAACTAAAACAAATGGCCCTTCTCTTACTTGATGAGATACCTCCTTCCACCAAAGGTATAATTTTCCTATAAGGCCATAGGTAAGGGCTAAGAGAAGCCTTAGTTTTCTTGCTTCTAGAATGAATAACTCTTGTTAAACTCTCACTTTTCTCTAGCTTTCATCACTCGCAGTTTGTCCAAAGTTCCATTTATGGCCAAATTGGGAAATAAGTCAAATGTTCCATTAAAAATTATTGCTTCTTAAAAATATACAAACAAAATTCTTGGAGAGGTTAGAAAAACTCATTTTGTTTCTGCCTGAAGAGGGGTCTTTCCTTTATTTTTACCCAATGGTGAGGGTAGCAGACATCTACTGTGTCTTTTTCTTCCAATTATGTGTCAAATATTGCTGGTGTCACACCATGAGTTGTTTTGCAGAACCATCCTCTCCTTCACAGTAGGGTCGTGAGCCCTAGATGAACCTCTGTCTCTAGCCACAGGGATGGAACATTTGAGTCCATTCAATCATCCAGTGTATTGCATTCTCCAGCCCCCTAAACATACACACACACAAACACACACACACAGTGATTGTCATGATTTGTTTCAGGGTCAAATGTTGCCCTACAGTGGTCCAAACAGAGGGAAGTCTGGGAATGTTGTTATTTATCTAGAGGTGAAGCAATCTTTGTCTGCTTGCTCTGAGCCCAAACCAGGAGGCTATGAGCATTGTACTATGACAGGCAACTATATAAAGGGAGACAAAGAAGGCAACACCATAGGAGGCAGAGCTGAGAGAATCATGGAAACTGTTCCCTGACTACACAGTTTGAGTCCCCAGTATAATGGTGTCTGAAACTGCAGATTTTTCATTTTTGGTACAATTTTTTTCTGCTTAAGTTTGTTTGTGCTGGATTGTACATCATTTGAAAAGACTGTAATCGAGATGGTAAGGGATTGCTTTTGTTTCCCTGCATGCTCTAGGTGCTCTACCTAATCTCTCTGATCATTGTACACCCCTCAAGCTCTATGTATGCATTGGGGTTTGGGGGTCACTGATTTGTAGCATAAGCCAATTTCTGTAAATAGTAAACACTCACAGTGTGGTCAATTCCAAGCTACCTACATAAAGTCACTGAATAAAATGTTGGGAGCATCAGTACTCCTGAGATAGTAGGAGCCATCCTTGGAACACCAATGGATATTATCTTCATTATTCCCTGACTTCCTGAACTGTCTTAGACTCTATGCGGTTTTTGGTGTTTTTCTTTTTTTTAGTACAGAATAGTTTTTAATTTAATATTTTCTCTTTTTCGCTTCTAGTATAAAAAAGTGGAATTAATCATCATATTCCCCAGTGAAAATATTAACATCACTTATCATACAAGGTCCTTGTATTTTATTTTACCCCTTTTACTATCCAAATCTCCACTGCACAACCTCCATCTGTAACCATTCTATTGGGTCAATAAAAATGTTTACAAATGTATGTTTCCATGGAACATGTATTTGTGTGTGTGTATGTGTGAATTCACCCAAAGGCTATTTTGCTGTAGACTGTGTACTCTTTCTTGTATGTTTTATTCAGTAGTGTTTTAAAGAGCTCTTATACTGTTGCATATTTATCTAATAATTGTGGTATAATTTCTTTATTTCAAATTATCTATTAGTTTCATAATAGAAAAGAATGGTTTTACTTTGTTTCAAATTTATACTTCCTTTGACTTTGCTTTCCTTTTGTTGTTTTGCTTAGAGATAACAGGTAGATTGGAAATAATATTCAGCCAAAAGACAGGGGATATAGATATGTATTTTTTACTAAAAAGCTGTATAACAAAGTTATCACTTATCTTCCTTGAAAATCAGTTTCGTGAATTATTCATTTCATGTCTTTCTACAAAATCGGGTGACAACAACCAAGAATAATTTGTTGCAGTATCCACAGGGGTCAGCATAATGTCTGAAATATTGTAGACCATTGTATAGCTGAGGGAAAGGGTAGGGATGGATGAATAAATAAATAAGCACAGGAGTTGGACTAGAGGCTAGATGAACTCTACTTCCTTCACTCTTAAAATGAAATCCTACCAATAATTTTCAAGTTTCCAAATCTTATCACAGACATGCATTTTCTGTGCTTTTCTGTAATTATACTATCAATAGGTATATTGAGATATATGCTTGAAATCATAGGCAAGTTGTTTTCATGTGGCAAAGATAGAACTTAATAATTAACCAATCCTCTAGGTATTTCATTAAGAGTTTATATTTTTGAGGAATTTTAATGATGCTATCTTAGGTTATTGTATAATTATTAACCTAAGTTGCCTTCCAGGTCCTTCAGCTGCTAATTTAAGATACTTGCAATAATGGGCTTATGTAACAATT
The DNA here is from genome assembly GCA_029593785.1 of Cabassous unicinctus. Classification (NCBI taxonomy): domain Eukaryota; kingdom Metazoa; phylum Chordata; class Mammalia; order Cingulata; family Chlamyphoridae; genus Cabassous; species Cabassous unicinctus. The sequence continues at coordinate 40,322 of JAQZBX010004329.1, read as the reverse complement.
AAACTATTTTTTCTGCTCTGTTATACAATTTGATGCCATATGTGAAAGAACATGTTTTGAAAAACCTGCTTGCTTACAATTCAAGCCAAATGCAATTCTCACTAATTGCTTTAAACTATTCTACAATAAGGAGGCTTAAAATGTTGGTCCCAGTATGCATTTAATGTGAAAAGTTAAAATGAAATTTTAATATAAGAGATTTCTAGATTTTAATTCAGTAATAATTCTCCCTTGTTATTTTCCAGAACCAAACATAATTTACCCTAAAACAGTTTCAGGTTTGAAGAAAGAATAATGAAAAGAAAAAGAGATTGTATTAGAAACAGTAAATCAAAGCTAATGAAGCAACATTAGCACTTTTATGTTGTAGGTTCTAATTAGAAAGTCTGTTAATGAAAATGGGGCATTTACTTAATTGCTGTGAACAATTATTTTCAAATTAAGCTTGGCAATTAAATAGCATGATTAAGCTCAGAATAGTGGATTTAGGTAGGTTATGTTAACTATTTTGCATACCATATTATGTATGGTATTTTAAACTCTGAGTATCTGCTGATTAACAATTATAAATTACACGCGGTACTTCTGGTTGGTGGCAATTTACGGCAAGAAGTTTCCTATTGACTTATATACTGGCCTTGCATAGTAGTTTGAAACTATTGCAACCCCAAACTTCAGGCGCATCTCACTTAACTTAAATAGCTTCTTTTCTTTACCTTGAATCTCAAACCCCTTGAAATATTCTTCTCCATTTATATTTTCCATTTGCTTCCTTTTATTTAGCAATCCAGCTTTTGCTCTCTATCTTCAATACCATCACAAAAATACTGACTGCAACAAATAGAGGTTTGAAAATTATTCTACATTAGTAATTTATTTGATTCTTAATAGTGATAACTCTTATTAGCCTTTCTATTTTCCAAATAAAACTGATGCACAGAAAGATTATTCTAAAACTTTCTCAAAAAAGCACCATTGATAAATTGCAGGGTATGAATATAAAGAGAAGTTTGCTTACTGCAAAGTCCGTGTTTCTTCTGAAACAATGCTTCCTCTCATGATGTTTACTGTAAATTTCCTTTTAATTGAAATATGAATATTTGTTAGAATCTTCATTCTCCTTGGTTTCTCAGTACCTGATACTACCGGCCAATATCTCTTTGTGAAACTCCTATGACTTTCAAATAACTATTAGATGAAATCCACTAAGCAAGTGAATTTAAGTTTTCAATCCCTACTCACAATTCACAGCCAATTAATCCACATCAGAATCATCAGAATTTATTGAAAAGTTTTCATCACTACTATTCCCTGGTCTATTGCCTTAGCTAAGGAAGCCATCACCTCCTGCTTAATTTAGGACAGTATCTTATGACCACTGCATTTTCACGTTATTTTTTGCCCTTCCCTTACAAAACTTCTACTCTTGAAGCACCAATTTATCTGCTGCTTTTGAACAGGGCATGCCAGTTTTTCTTACTCATCCTATGACTTACTCATGTTATCTCGAACAATGAAAGTGTCACCCCATTCCCTTGGGCCTATTAAGCTTTTAAATATCATTCAGATCCCAATATCTATTTGTGTGAAACTCTTTCATATGCTTCACCCACCCTCCATATCCAGAACAGTGTGCATAACCAGATTACTTTGCGTGATTTCAAGAAATTTTTGTAAATAAAGTTTCCTTTAAATGAATTATGTAGTCTATTTTTAAGATGAGAAATCCATAAAATAATTAAATATAAGTAATCTTTTTAATAATTTACTTATACATATCCTTACTTGTAATTTTCCACTTGTTCATATAAAAACAAATATTTAAAACTTGTAGCCAAATTTCTGAATATTGAAGCAAAGTGAATGTATATTGTGGCAATAGATATCCATTGTTAACTCTCAAAGATACTGCCTTATTCTAACTTAAAATTAAGTTAAGTCAAACACCACACTATCAATTAAAATATGAAAGTAGATAAATAGAATTTGATGACTTTATCTTTTCCATAAGGTTATGTTGATTATATGTTGAATACTATTTTCTGAGGTATCAAATACAGAGATTGAATGTATGGCCTATTTATGGTTTTATGAAATTAAATGTACTGTTATGATATTGCTAAATTTTAAATAAAATGTGTGAAAATTTTTGAGAATTAGAAGATTTTTTATAGTATAAAGGGATTCTTGTACTAAACATATACATTAAGTTAATACATAAAACACAAACAATTAGAAAAATAAAAGACAGATGTATCCTTCTAGATATTTCTTAGAGTACACTGCTCATACATACTCTATAACGAACCAATTGTAAATGATTCAGATATGGGTCACCAATTATAGTCTGTGGGCCAAATCCAATGTAATGCCTGTTTTTATAAAATTCATGACACACAACCCATCACATTTGTATATATATGGCTGTGGTGTCTTGGAGTTATGTACCTCAGAAAAACATTTTCTTAATCTTAATCCATTCCTGTGGCTATGAATCCATTGTAAATAGGACCTTTTGATGATGTTATTTTAGTGATGAGGTGGCCCATTTGAATCAGAAAGGATGGGCATCTTCTTACTAGAGGCCTTATAGAGAAGATCACAGAAAGAGAAGCCATGGGGAACAGCCAGATGTTAGAAGTCCACAGAAACCAGAAAAGAAGAGAAGGCACTGTCATGTGTGCTGCCATTTAACACAATAGCCAAGGAACCCCAACATTGCTGGCCAGCCAAAAGCTACTGACCCTGGGAGAAATCAAGTCTTCTAGCCTCTGAAACCATAATCCAATAATGTAACATTGTCAAGCCAAGACATTTTATGGTATTTATTTTAGCAGCTGGGAAACTAAAACAATGATCTATGGCTATTATTTTTCACCATGAAATGGCCATAGCCATTATTATTGTTGTGTCATAGTTGTTGTGACAGAGACTGGATGGCCTACAAAGCACAAATATTTACTAGCTGTCCCTTTACAGAAAATGACTCTTGATCCCTTAGATAGAAGAACACAAATGAATGGAAGCTTTCATTGATTTTTTTCTTGGGATAGCTGTCAAAACAATTGATTTACCTTTAAAAATTTCTTTATGTGTCAAAAGTTACATTTGAGAAAATAATTGGAGAAATATTTCCTTGTTATTTTAATTAACCCCCATGTTTTGATGACTTGCTAACCCTTTTTTCCCAGCTATGAGTTTCCTTCAGAGAATTACTCCAAATAAATGTCTCAATGTGCCATTTGTCAAATTATTGCCTCTCAGCTCCACATTCACCCTTCATTTCCTGCTCTGAAAATGGAGTTGGGCCCTTTAAATATTTCTCCTATGTTGGCTGGCATGATGTTGAGCTTTGTCACTAGAGAGTAGCAGAGAAATATTGAAGGAAGAGACAGTATTTACCCTTCAGAGTGCTCCTCTGGCAGGTTCCTTCATCACATAGTTTTTCCAGCATTCAGCTCCTGCTGTAAATGGCTTTTTAAGCAACTGTTTCCTGCAGTACAGGGCAGCTGTTAGCTTAGCTTTGCAAAACCTCATGTGGTTTTGCCAAGAGTTCCAAGATATGGTACCTTTCTATGGATGGAATGCCCCAGAACCAGAATGCAGTTTTCCAGGGACTTTTGCCAAGACAGCACATCAAAGTTCTGTGCCAACCACTGAGTCATGACTGTGCCTTCTCCAAAGAGGTCTGGATTTCAGGTCTGGGGGATGTAGGTGAGGGCCTCTTCCTTGGATATTGTATGACTGCTCCTTGAATCTACTGTTCTTATATTTTTTAGAGTTCTCTTTAATTCTTGCTAGCCAAACCCCTGTAAACTCAATCCCCTGGTATAATTAATGATTATTTATATTAAATTTATCTAATCACAATACTGTGTGGTTTCTGTAACCTGGGTGGTCCCTGAATGATATGCCCACTGACACCTGAAGCTTCATGGGTGTCTCAAGAAATTTGGAGTTTCTCCAATATTTCTTTCGGTATCACACATCAAAAAATGATTAATTGCTTTCACTCTCTCTCAATTAAGCCATACCCTTACACAATATACAGGTGCACACACAGATACATGACTACACACACATATTCATTCATTAGTCATGAGGTCCTGTCAATTTCATCTGCAGGAAAATTCTCAAATCTCTTTCTTCAATTCTCTCTTTACTATCATATGCCAGAAACTACAAATCTTCATCATCACTTTAAATGATTATTGTCTTTCAATACCAGGAATTTTTAAAAATGTTCTCCATAATTCTCAAAATTCCAACACATTCTCCCCCTGCCTTTACTTACTACAATACATAAAGTGGAATCTATTTGAGGAGAGATACTTCAATATATCCCTGATGTCCCCATAAAATTATCAGTTCCATATAATACTCCTAATATGACTCCATCCTCTCTTTTATATTCTTGAGGCTATCAATGAGGTATTACTCTGTTAAATTCTTCTATAAAGCCAATTTCTCAGTTATGTAATATAAATTCCCTTTTGCCATAAACATTTTTATAAACACAACTATATTCCATTAAAAAATGTTAATTGTTTCAGTTTCCTCATTGCTAAAGCAAATACCCTGCAATGGGTTGGTTTAAATCATGGGAGTTTATTGGCTTAAGTTTTGTAGAGCAGAAATTCAAAATCAAGTGTCATCAAAGTGATGCTTTCTCCCAGAAGATTGTGGTGTGCTGGGGTTGGCTGCCAGTGATCTTTGGTAGTTGGCTTTTCTATTACACGGCAATGCACATGGTGGCTTCTACTAGCTTCTCCCAACTCTTCCAGTTTTCATTAACATTCAGCTTCTGACTGCTCAGTCTGGCTTTCTCACTTTGTGTCTGAATTTAAGTCTGAATTTAAAACAGAGTCCAGTTGGGATTTAAGCCCAACCTGATTCATTTTGTCTACACCTTAACTGACATAACATCTTGAAAAAAACCTTTTTATGAGTTCACACACACAGAAATAGATTAAACTTTAAGAACATATTTGTATTAGTCAGCCAAAGGGGTGCTAATGCAAAATACCAGAAATCTGTTGGCTTTTATAAAGGGTATGTATTTGGGGTATACACCCACAGTTACCAGGCCGTAAAGCATAAGTTACTTCCCTTACCAAAGTTTATTGCCTTGTGTTGGAGCAAGATGGCTGTGAATGTATGCGAGGGTTCAGGCTCCCTGGGTTCCTCTCTTCCCGGGGCTTGCTTCTCTCAGGACTCAGCTCCTCTGCTATCTCCACAAGGTCAGGTGTAGACTATGTGGCTCTCTAGGCTTTCCCTCTGTAAACAAGGCCAGCTGTAGACTATCAGGCAAACAGATCGTCTTTTTTACCAGGGCCTTCTCTCCTTCCTCATGACCAAGCTCCTCTGTGTGCTTACTTCCCAGGGCTCCAGCTCAAAACTCAGCATCATCACTCCAACATCAAAACTCCAACTTACTCCTCTGTTCTGCCCTGTAGTGTTATCTGTGAGTCCCTTCCTACCAAGGGGGCGGAGGCTCAACCATCCTACTGACATGGCCCAATCAAAGCCCTAATCATAATTTAATCATGCCCAGGTAGAGACCAATTTATAAACATAATCCAATATCTATTTTTGGAATTCATAAACCATATCAAACTACTACAATATTTTTCTGGGTTTCATAGCTCCATGCCACCACAACTAACAACCACCACCTCAGCAACAGTCATCCTCTATCTTATTCATGAACTGCTCTAATTTTCTCCTTCCAATGTCAGAAGAGTTTCCAAAATTTGCTCTTTATACTTTCTTACCTTCTACTTATATCAATCTCATTTTGATCCTCACCACATAACCGACATAAAGTCACCAATGAACTGTCTGTTTGCTAAATTTAGAGGAGACTTTTCCAGCTTCACCTCTCCAGACAAATGGGCAGCATTCATCAAAATTGACCACTCCCTCTTTTATTTAATTGCCTTCTTGATGTCACACACTTGCAGTATTTCTCTTCCTTTGCTAGCCTCTTCTCCATTTATTTTACGTGATCCTTCTCTAGGAAATTACATTCACTAGTATTTTGATTTCTATTTTTTTCAATAATTAAGTAAATAATGTAAATATTTCACTCTAAGTTATAATGGTATGGTATCTGGAAGTGGTTATAAGTTAAGCTTATGCAAGTGTTTGTTGAGTTCAGATGAACTTGTTAATGACTCAGAAATGTTTTATTCTATGTCCATTTTACCATATTATTTTTTATTGCTGTCTTAATTAATGTTTATAAATGTACTTCCCAATGGAAGTCTTGGTTGAATATAGAAAATATAAGCAATGCTAATGTTTTATTACAATAGAATAACAACAATAATTGTGCAAATATACAGAAAGAGAGCTCTCTTTCCATCTACTTGTTGCATTCATATTATTAAAATCATGTGTCACATTAAGATATCTCAACTTAGAAAAACAACTTCAATTCTAAAAAAGTTAAAATATAATAATTATATTTAAATTTTCTTTTTTATATTTCTGGGGATTAAAATATATGCACTGAAAAAGTGCTAATGTGCTTTTAAATAGCAATTCAACACCCTTTCCTCTATCTCATTATTTCAAAGCAAAATACAAATATTATTAAGATTGCTTTAAGAAAAAAATTAAAAAGCAAGAAACCAAATCAACAGTTTATGAAAGCTTTTTATCTGGGTGAGATAGATAGCATAAAATATAATTATAGTTCAATCTACTTTTTAAAATATACTTTTTTATTTTTAAAGAATCTTTAGTTACATATATTTACATAAAAAATAGAGGTGAATCCCACATACCCCACCGCTCCCTCTCCCACACTTTCCTACATTAACAACATCTTTCATTAGTGTGTACCTTTGTTACAATTGATGAACAGATAATGAAGCATTGCTACTAACCATGGAATCTAGTTTACCTTGTAATTTACGCTGTGCCTCATGCAATTTTAAAGGTTTTGACAAAATGTATAATGGCCTGTATCTGCCATTGCAATGTCATGTAGGAAAATTCCAATGTCACCAAAATGCCCCCCTGTTATACCTGTTCTTCCCTCTCCCTACCCTCAGAACTTCTGGTGGTCACTACCTTTATATCAATGGTACAAATTCTTCCATTGCTAGAAAAATAATAATTCTACTTTAGTCCATTGTTCATTCCCCAATCTTTAGAATTTTGGGATAGTGATGCCCACTCTGCTTCTAATTGAGGGGGGAGTTGGACTATCCATGGAACAGCGGGGAGGGTTGGAATAAGAAGCAAGTGAAATCTGGGGATAAAACTACAGGTCTGTGGTTAAAACTACAATGGTGGGAAGTTTCTTTAGGCAAATATAGCAGGGGAGAGTTGCTGGTGTAGGGAGTCAGGAGTGAGGGGATATGTAGGATAGAGCACACCTGGGTCATGCCTCTATGGAATAGGAAAGTATTCATCTTCTCATAGTGTGTTATCTTAGTGGTGAAGACACACACAATAAACAAGAAAATATTAAACTCCCATCCTGGGGAATCCTACTATGTTCTCAATTAGAGGGGCAAATATCTCTGGAGAACATAGGCACTGCCTAATAAAAGAAAATAGACCAATATCTCAAATCTTCAGTATTATTGCATGTAACTATGAACCTTATTCTTCAAAATTTAAAACTTAGTGGTTACCACAGGTTCCAAGGGAAGGGGCAGGGAAGACTAGAATAGATGAATATAAGGCATTTTTAGGGCGCTGGAGTTGTTCTGAGTGATCTAATAGTGGGTATAGGTGACTTTAAATTTTGTCAAAACCTATTTAAAAAAAAAGGTATGTTGCAAAATGTAAATCATAATGTAAACCACTGACCATGTTTAGTAGCTATGTTTCACTATTTGTATATCAGTTATGACAAAGGCACCATCCACATATAAAAAGGTATTAATATGGCGGGGGGAAGGGGGAGGACGTTGGGTATATGAGAGTCTCCACTAATCTGTGTGTGACTTTACTGTGATCTAAAACTTCTTGGAAAACAAAATTAAAAATTGTGAGACACTGGGAAATGAGTGAGGGAAGGTGCCATGGTACAGACATGATACCAGATATTGCGGTGATGAAAGGCAAAATGTCAAAAAAATTTTTAAAAATATTTCTCATTTTTTTAATATCCCAATCTTTTAATTTAATTTAATTTTTAGTTTTTTAAAATTTTTATGTATTTTATCTCTTATATTTAAACTGATCATTATTATTTCATTTTCCTATTAATTGTACCCGGCTATTGTAATGGCTTCATCTTTGAAGAAGCTTTGGATTACAAATGAGTTTTACGGCGAAGAGACTCAAAGTGAGTTGGAAGGTCCTTCCAGTGGTTACACTTAAGCATGTCTCAGCAGGAGCTCACTGACTGCCACAGTAAACTGTGCCTCAAATAGCAGGGCTCCTGAGGGGTCTAGAGACTTCTAGACACTCTAAGCAGGGCAGACAATCCCAGGAATTTGGCACCCTATCAATGTGCCTTACTTTTGAATTTATGACCCCCTAATATAGTAGAGTTAGACTCATAATTTCCCTACACATAGCACTTCTGCCCAATTTATTTGAATATATAAGTAGCACTAGACTTGTTAATTATGTGTTTCAGAGATTTAAAACTTCAGTCTGTTCATATGTCAGTTGAGCCCTGAATCTCAGCAGAGTTGTAGCCAACGCCTTCTTTCCAGTTCATTGGACTCACACAAAACAATTAACAAAAGGATGATGACAGACAGTGTCTATCCCAAAAACAATCTACATTTTAATGTGTATTAGTTTCCTCTACTTCTCCCCAAAATTAACTCTCATACAAACTACTCTTTGTTACTATATTATTATTCTATATTTAAATCCCTATTTAAATAAACTATATCTTTTTTGTTAAATACCTAAATGCTTGAAGTTGTTTATCTAAATATGCATTAATATATTATGTCTATTTTGTTGTAAAAGATTTAGTTAAAATATCTTGACAATACAAACTTAAATTTTAAAAAATTCCCTGTAATGTACCAAATAAAATTGGCAACAAGAATTCTCAAATTTGTAAGAAGATTTATATGATTATATTGTACTATCAAAGAAGTCCTCCAGCAAATTATAAGAAATAATGAATTACTCCAAAAAATCATGTTCATTCATGCCTTATGGCTTTTAATGATTATGTTTTCTCTGCCTTGAAAACTCTGCAATATCCTGCATTTAGGACTTTGCAGATATGATTCCTACTTATTTGGTCTAAGTGAAAATTTTACTCCCTTCAACTAATCCCTGGCTCCCATTTGGAAATAAGCCTAGAGTGGTCTCTTTTTAAGTTACATTAGGTCTGTGTGTATTTGCTTCTATAGCACTGTGCACTTCTCTTTTAAAATAAGCATGGAATTATTTGTTACCCATCTGCTTTTCTGGAAAAATATATGCATGAAGAATTCAAAGATGTTTATCTTCTATTCCACCACTTTGCAGAAGCTTCATCTAACAGATTTTTTTTTGCATGAATAAATAAATGGTGTCCTGATCTGTGTTCCTTTTTTCTGTGTTGCTGCCCTCAAATTCTTTCTCTGAAGACCATTTTCTTCTACCAAAAATGCTAATTTGATCAGTCAATGCCTCTAGCTCACTGTTTGTTTAAAAATTACAAGAGCAGATTCCGAAATCACTCATCCAAGGGGTCTGATTCTCTGGCCCAAAGTGGGGCCTAGAAAGTGTTCTCTATACTCTTTAAGAAACACTAATTTACAGAAAAAAATCTAAGTACCTTCACATGATAGTTAATGTCCACTCTTTTTTCACCTAATCATTCCTTTTTTATGTGCCACTTTACAAAACTAGTTCTCATATACACTATGCACTTGGATGCTTTTCCCTCTTACAAAAATAGAAGTTTTGTTTAAAAATTGAGACCAAGACTTCGAGTTTCTAGTGTGGTAATGAAGGAGCTTGAAAGTTAGACTTCGAGTTTCTAGTGTGGTAATGAAGGAGCTTGAAAGTTATCTCTCCTATCCTAACAAGAAAAAAGAATAAACTGAAAAACAACAACTCTCTGTAGCTCCATCTCATAATTGAGATCACAGGGCATAGATCATAAGCCTGAAAATTGTAGACAGATGGATAAATTGATACAAGGCTTACCTAGAGAAACCCAGGAACAGAAATTCTGCACTGCAGCCAGTACAAGTAGGAAAGCTTGAAGTGTAACTGACAAATTATTGGAGGCTGAACATTCCAGTGGGTGAATTTTTAGGGGATCTCCATACATTCTTGAATTTTACCACCATAAGCCCTGCCATGTCCTCACTGTGAATCATGAAGAAAATTCCCCTCATGCTTCAAATAAGAGGAGGGGGAAAGTAACCTTTTAAAATATTCCTAGAGCATTGTGCTCTTCTAAATAAAGGACTTTCTTCAAAAGAAACTGTTTTACTACAGTCTAAGGGACATGGAGTAAGGGAAATATTGAACTCCAGACCCTATAGATTCCATGTCTCACCTAAGGTAGGAAAAAAAAAAAAAAAAGCCTGAGAATAACTTGTGAAGGTCACAGCCCAGGGGTACAGGCTTATTAAAAGACTGAGACCAAAGCATAGGATTATATAATGCTTCCCATCCTCCCACACCTTAACACAATCAGTACATCAATAGAACTCCTGAATAATAGTGAGAGATTACACCTGAAAGGACAGTATGACACAGACCTTATTTAAGAAGTCTTTAGGAAAACCCAAAGCTTATATGGGAGACAAAAACTAGGATGGCAGAGGAAATTTTAGCCTCTCACACCTACAGCTACAGCAAACAGGAAAGAGATAAACACACAACCTCACACTAAAGATCACTAACAAAGGAACTGCTAGCCAGACACACACAAAAACTAACACTAAAAGTCCATTTATTTCAGTTCCCTTTAACTTGGACATTAGGTCCAGCTTTCACAAAAAAAAATTAGAAGGTCTACTAAAAGATAACACAGCCTGAAGAAACAGAGCAAACATTAATACCAGACTGAGATATGGCAGAGATGTTGGAATTATCTGACCAGGGATTTAAAGTAACAATGATTTTTATGCTAATAGCTCTAAAGAAAAAGTAGGGAGCATGTAAGAACAGATGGGTAATGTAAGCAGAATGATGGAAATCTAAAAAACAACAAAAGAAAAATATGACAACAATGGAACATAATATCTAAGAACTTAGAACAATTTAAGAATGAATGACATATATGTAATAAGAATATCAGGGGGATGGATGTTGCTCAAATGGTTGGGCATCCATCTCCCATATGGAGGGACCTGAGTTCAATCCCCAGGACCTCCCGGTATAAAAAAAAAAAAATAGAATATCAGAAGAGAAGAGAGAAAGGAGGAGAAGATATACCTGAAGTAATAACGACTAAGAATTTTCCAAAATTAATGATAGACACCAAACCACAGACCAGGAAGCTCAGAGAACATCAAGCAAGAAAAATGCCAACAATTCTAAACCTAGATACATTATATTCAAACTGCAGAAAATCTGATGCAGAATTGCATCAGATTTACTTTCAGAACATGATCTAAAGGGGACCATACAGCTTCAAACCACCCACCACTTATGATAAAATCTCTCAGAAAATAGGAATTGAAGGAAACTTTCTCAGCTTAATAAAGAACTTATTTAAAAATCCTATGACCAACATCATACTTTATGCTGAGAAATTAGATGCTTTCCCCCAGTGATCAGTAACATGGCAAGGATGTCCCTTCTCAGCACTCTTACTGAACATTATAGTGGAAGTCCTAGGTAAAGCAATAAGAGAAGAAAAAGAAAACAAATTTATAATGATAACAGGAAGAAATAAAATCCCTTTATTCCCAGAGATGCAATTATCTATGTAGAACTTTCCAAACAATCAACAACAAAAAACTCCAGTAATTAATAAGTGATTAAAGGTTCTTCGTTATTTTAAGCTAAATATACAAAACTTGTTTTCTGTAATTGCAAACAATTGCAATTTAAAATGTAGTTGTATTAACACCAAAAAAATTAAATTAAATTAAAATAAAATACTTTGGTATAAATCTACATGATGTACATGAAGAAAAGTAGAAGGCTCTGATGAAATAAGTAAAAAATGATCTAAATAAATGAAAAGGTATTCCATATTTATGGATAGGAAGACTCAATAATATCGAGATGTCAATTATTCCCAAATTTATTTGTAGATTCAATGCAACACCAATTAAATTTCCAGGAAGTTATTTTGTGGATATTGAAAAATTGATTCTAAAGTTTATATGGAAAGGTAAAATATCTCAAATAGCCAGCACAATACTGGAGAGAAACAAAGTTAGAAAACTGATACTACCAGATTTCATGACTTACTATAAAGCTACAGTGATCAATACAGTATAGTATTGGTGAAAGAAGAGACAAATAGACATTGAAATATTCTGTTCCAGCATGGAAAGGTCAGAAATATATGCCCACAAATATTTTCAAATGATGAATGACAAATGGTCAAAAGCATTTTAATGGAGAAAGGATAGTCTTTTCAACAAATGGTAGTATACCAAGTGGACATCCACTTGGTGAATGAATCTAGACACAGATCTTACACCTGTCATAAAAATACACTCAACATAGATTATATATCTGAATGTAAAACATAAAACTATAAAACTTCTAGAAGATAACATAGGAGAAAATCTTTGTGACTTTGGGTTTGTTAGTAACTTCTTAGACACAACCCAAAAAGCACAACGTATGAAAGAAAAAATTGATGTTGGACAGCATTAAAATTAAAATACATAGATACAGAAAAAAAATATCGGTGGTTGTTATGAGTTTGGCGGTTGAATGGAGTAAAAGGATGAATAGGTGGAGACCAGGGGATTCTTAGGGCACTGAAACCATTCTGTGTGACATTATGCATCGACAATGCTCATGGAACTAAGAATGGACTCTAATATAAATTATGGACTTTAGTTAATGATAATGTATTAATATTAGTGCTTCAAATATAGCAAATGCATCACAGTAACAAAATACATTAATAATAGGGGAAACTGTTGTGTGTGTGTGCCTGTGGGAGGGTATAGGGAGCATTATGTATTTTCTGTGCCATTTTCTGAAAACCGAAACTGTTCTAAATATAAAGTTTGATATTAAAATATTAAATTGAGGAAAAATGTAAGCAAAATATGTCATTTTCAGATTTGTGTGCACATATGAAACCCCAATGCAATACACGGAGTTTTCACAAAAGTTTTGCATGCCTACAATATCATACCGTACAGTCACTTCTTCACCTAGTTTAGTTATAGTCATTACCTGAGCTTTAGATGGGATTCCACTCTCCCGAATTAACTTTCTGACAGTCCGAACTATTTATTTGGTTATACTTTTACACTTACCACATTATGTGTATGTGGCTGTAAGTGAAGTATGTATTCTTCTAGTCCAGGAACTGTTTTTTATTCATCTCTGCATTCCTAATATCAATTGCAGTACACAATTCATCACAGGACTGTAATAAATTACTGTTGAACTGCACTAAATATTTGCTACCATTTTTATTTGCTCTTTAATAGGTTCAAAAATAATCAATAGCCAAACAGCATCTCCCTAATTGCTTATCTCAATTAAGGAATTCTCACATAATATATGGGGTTATTAAGCCTCAGAGACTTTTAAATTACTTAAGACTATGTATGCACTTAGTGGCAGAATGTGAATTCACATTCAGGACTCTTTGGATAGAATGTCTAAATGGAAAACAGTAGTAGAAGAACCACTAACCCTTTATTTGATGGAGTTTTAATCATTATATCTTCTGCTGCCCAAGCACTTAAAAATATATACATCTCTCAAATAATATAATTCTTCGCAGAGGATTTTTGTTTTGTTTTGTTTCTGTACTTTGTGTATGCTTTATGTATTATTAGTGTGATAATTTATTCTATTGTCATTTTCTGTCCTGGAGTATGAAACCTTTGAGTTTCATTATGTTGCACTTTCTAAAGCTTGGCAAACATATTGGATATAGAGTGGAAGGAGGTAGTTACAAGGCCTTGAAAAGGATCAGGTCAGACCATGGAACAGAGGACTTATTCTGATAAAAAAGAAGTAAAATTCCTTGAAAATGGGTAAGAGAGCCCACTGATTGTTGTGTTCATATAATAAAATGTCATTCTATACTTTTTAAAGCATTAGTGTGTTTTTTACTTTTCCCTATCACTATCTAGATTAAAATGTTTCAAATGTTTTCAACTGCTTCAAGAAAAACGTACTTGCATTCATATTGGATTATAATAATTATAGTAATAAAGTAAAAAGCTTTACAATAATTACAAGCTTGTGTGTCAGAAGAGTCACACATATGTTTAATATGTGTGATTAAGATGTATCTTTGTTTTTCTGAATTGGATTCAATAGTAAAAATAAAATAGATATGGTCAATTATAGGCATAAACAACTGTGTTTTATGATGCTGAATGTGCTTCCAATTTTAGATGTTTAATACTCTGCATTAAATCACATAATTCCATCCACACAAATATTAATATAATTATATCATAATATTTACATATTCATTGATTTTTATTTTGACCTTCATAGTGGTTCTCAACTAAGTGTAAAGAATCAGATATTATATTAAAGTGTGCAATGGAGAGCTATTCTTCAGAAAAGTATGATGTTCTATAGGAACGAGAATGTTTAGTACCATTAATAACTGGGTTTGAAACTAAGTCTCGGGAAGCGGGTGTGGCTCAGTCGATAGAGCTCCCGTTTACCATATGGGAGGCCCCGGGTTCGCTTCCCGGGGCCTCCTTGTGAGAGCAGGCCCGCCTGCGCGGCACGGTGGGCTGATGCAGCAGGACCTCACAGCAAGGGGAAGATAAGCAGACACGGAGAAGACACACAGCGAATGGACACGGCAAACACAAGCAGCAAGGGGGGGATAAATAAATCTTAAAAAAAAAAAAAAAGAAACTAAGTCTCAAAATACATTATTTGGTGTTTGGTCATCCCATTTATTTTCTCTGAGTCTCAGTTTCCTCATTTGAAAATGATGATGATAGATAATTAGTTTACCTAATATTAACTAGCATTCCTTGAGGTATTATCATTTCCCCAATCCAGTGCTGGGAACCTTAGATCATCCAGGATCTGCCTTAAACTCATGCAATCCTCCTCCAGCCCTCATGTGAAGCCGGGAGCCCATGCTCGCATTTCTGAAGGCCTAGAGATTCAAATGCCCCAAGCGATTTCAAATGCCCAGGTTAGGATTTTAACACATTTTACTCTGTGAACTTGGACTATTTAATTCACTCTCTTTTCTCTCAGTGTGCTCATCTTAAAAATGGGTTTAATAATAATAATAACACATACCTTGTAAGAATCTGGTAAGGATTAAATGAGCTAATACATGTTAACATATGTAAATTAATGCCTGCCTAATAAATAGTTATGTGGATTCTTATACTCTCTTTAGGAAAATTAGCCAAGGTATTTTTATTTGAAAGAAGAAAATGATTTAAGGAGGTATTTTGGAGAAAATTTTTTCATGAGTCTCTTGCTTTTCTGCATATTTTACATGCAGAGGCAGTAGCTGCATTTGTTTTGGGCTATCTTTGCAAGGGTAGAGATATTGCCTCCCTCCAGAGAAAGGAAATGTTTGTTTGCTTAAGAGTAAATAAATTTCCCTCTGGGACAAAAGTCACACAGGCTTACAGACCATTATAATACTTTGACTACTGTTAATTCCACATGGAATGTTCTTTGTCTCTGACCCCGGAGTCTATGCCTTCTTCCAGCCCATCATGAAACTGTGGCAGGCTAACTTGTTAGCTTGCAAGTAAGTAAAATCTCAGACTCTTTACATTTCTTGACAGTTTTGGCAACAATGACGGTTTTACAGAAACATGGGTTTCTGGAAGGGGAAGGACGAGGGCCTCAGGGCCAATTAACAGGATTTAAGGGAAGTCCATGGAAATTGGTACTAAACAACATAATAACTAAATTGTAGTCAACAACTACACAGTATATAGTCCCTCATTCTATTTCTTGTTGATGAGGAAGACATGGGAGGTGGGCAGTTAAAGAGTAGATCCATAGACAGCTGTTAGAGGAGTGAGCTGGTTTTACTAATTCTCCTAGAGTTGTGGGTCTTCCTTGACAATCTAATCATCAACTCAGATCCACATTATTTTAAAAATTATTACTAATATATTTTTCCTAACAGACAGAAAATCATTCCCCATTTCAGCCAAGAGTTATAGGGACACACACCTATGCTGCATATGACTGTGGTGGGCAAAAATCAGGCAAGTAATTGCAATTTTGGGTGATTCCATTGGGAGATGAGAAGATGGGCCATCTTAGCAAGATGAGATTGCTAAGGAGGAATGGGCTGGGTTGTCTTAAAACTCAGCACCTCCTTTGATCTATGCTACCAATCTTAGATCCATTCAAATATCACAAGAAAAGTTTCAAAGTTTTATAGTGTGTCCTTCCTCCTATAAGGGAGCTTTAGCTGTCTTTGGAAGATTTCCCTGAGACTTATAAATTTGTGTAGGAGATTGTTTTTAACCAGGTTTTTTGTGCCCTGGATTGGGTTTAAAATGCCAATGGAGAATGAGAAACTAACCCAAAGAATTGTGGATAAATTATTGGCATCAGCACTGCAGAATTGGAAAAATCACCTAGCATTTATACTGAAACCAGGAAAAAATTAAGCAATGATATGAAATGATCAACAGATGCCCTGACCAGTTGGACACTGTGATAGTTTGAATTTGGATGGACCCCAGAAAATTATGTTCTTAAAGTGAATCCATTATTATAGGCATAAACTTGTTGTAGGTGGGTCCTTTTGATTAGATTATTTCAGTTAAGGGCCTTTTAATTAGGTTAATTCAACAAGATATGGCCTAGAGTGGGTCTTAATCCTCTTACTAAAGTTCTGTATAAAATAAAGGAATTCAGATAAAGAGAGAAAGTCAGAAGCACGAAGTTGAAGCAAGGAAATTTGGAGAAAAGGGAGAGACCAGCAGATGGTGCCATGTGCATTGTCATGTGACAGAGGAGTCCAGGATTGCCAGCAGCCATCTTTGGGAGAAAACATTGCCTGATGATGCCTCGATTTGGACATTTTTCTCAGCCTTGAAACTGTAAGGTTGTAATGTAATAAATCTCCATTGTAAAAAGCCAACCCATTTCTGGTACATTTTATTTCAGCAACCTAGCAAAATAAAACAGACAACTTCAAAAGATTTCATGTCTACACATGTCAAGCCTTAGGCATCCAAGGCTTTGGTTGAGGCCCAGCATATGCCTTGCCACTGGAAAACAAAAGTAAATGTTCTTTTCTTCGTAGTGAGGTACCACTCTTCCCCAACCCATTGATCCCTCTTTTCCCTTCTACTCTATACTCAACTGCTACAAGAACAAGGATGACCAGAGGAGAGATCAAGGTATCCCTGTTCCCAAAGGTTACTGAAAGCCACACATATTTGTCTAAGTATTCTGAGGCTACTTCTTTGAGGGGAGAAACAAACTTTTATAGTTGTGTTGGATATGGGTATCCAAATCACATCCTCTCTCTCCCCATGCTGGGGAGATGGAGTAGAGGGCTTGCCCAAATTCAATTGAGGGACTTTGCAGAATGTTTACGTGGGGTGAAAGGAAATCCAACATAACCTTATAGCTTGGGAACTTTGGGCCAAATCAATGTACTGTTGTGTCTTCCACTACTAGAATGTGCTATTGATATTGAACATATTATAAATGTGAAGGTTCATAAATTCAGAAGGAATCATCCCAATGAGAAGTAGCCTTGTGTGGCAATGTGCCAAGTAGAGAATATATATTCCAAGTACTTCCTGTATTCCCTTGCCATTTGCTGCCAGATGGGTAGGTGGAGTATAAATTATTTGTGCCTCAGCCAAATGAAACTTTTGAAGGAGGATAAATTTCTGTGACTCATGATTTGGATGCCTGGAGCCCCCAGCAAAAGAGGTAGCCTCAACCCACAGGTTTGGCCTCTTTGGAACTACAAACTATAGAGAAAAAGAATGGATGCTGGACTGAAAAAGAGACTTTCCTTGCCTCATTTCCTCTTGATCCACACACCTTAGTAAATGAGTTTTGTCATTTACTCTGGGCCACTTCATGGGTAGTGATCAAGATGAAAGAAGTATGGGATTATATGGACATATTTGAAAAGTTGAGTTTCTAGCCTTTCCATTGTTCTGGGTAGACTTTTGCTTTGTCATCCTCAAAGGCAACCTAAGACTGGCTTTGTTCAAACATTCTTTGGGCATTAGTGGGTCAATAGGGGGTCTAAGAAATGCAAATTTTGTTCTTGTCCAATCACCTTAGCCTTTTATTGGATTGAAATAGTGCTAAATTTTAAAGGTAATGACCACTTGGTTGAGTACATTGCCCATAAATCTCCCTAAAGTGGTCCATACAGCCCAACTTTGTAGTACATAATGGGACACTGTTAAGTTTTATATATTTTTCTCCTTCTTGAGTTTGACAGTTTCAAAGGAAAAGCCTGGGTTTGAGTAAAGGCTAATCATAAAATGACAAAATCATTGTTAATGGAGTAGGAAACACTGATTTTGTGGAAAGAGAGGAATACCCCAGGCAACTATCAAGGGAACACTACAAACCCAATGGAGTACCAGCTGGAGAGGGAAATTAACAAACTTTCCTATTTCAGAACACTCCTGTAGTCTTTCTCATGAAGGGAAATGCCTGTAGAGGCTCTTCCAAACTATGGCAATTGACTTACATTTAACTGATTATAGGTTTGCTCTTCTCTACCAGATGACTCAGAAAATAATTTCATCCCCGTTCCCCTCCACTGTACTGAGAAGTCTTTAAGGAGCAGCAGGGGATGGCCACAGTTTCTGTGCTTCCATGAAAAACATCTGTTAGCAATTCTGATGTCTTCCACACCTTTTCTAGGAGTTGTCTCTGAGTCCCTGGCGCAGACAAATGCAATTGGCTGGTAGTGTGTAGAAACATGACAAATTTAAATGACAGTTCTCTGGAGGACTAGATTCACTGATTCAAACCTAAGGTCACCTTGGAGATTATGTCCACCTGTGCCTTTGAAATGTCAATGGTCCCAATTGAGAGGGCTCAATATTTTCAAAAAATATTTTCTCAGAGACTTAACATGTGTATCCTGGGACTGGACTTCTTGTGCAACTCACCTCCCTTCTTAAAACTTACACATTAGGAGTGGTCATAAAAGACCGGCAAATATTTAAGCAAACACCAGCAGTAGATCATGTAGCCCTCAAAGGAATGCAGAATTTTATCTGAAATGAGGCTACCCTGGTTAGTTCATGGAACTACCGAGAAGGATTATGTACATTATGTATGTCCATGCTATGGGCAGATATCTTTATGAGGTAATCATCAAGTTAAAAAAAAATAAATGTTCCTGATTTTACCACAAATGTTCAATAACACTTCTTTGGGGACTGGAAGACTTTCAGTTCAGCCTTAACTCACTTTTCAGTATTGTTATGGATGATAGAATTGCACTAGACTTCCTCCTTGTTAGGCAAGGTGAAGTCTATGGGTCTCTTATGTTTCTTTACATCTTGCAAGAAGAGGCACTGACTACAAAGACTATATTTTAGAGGACAGTTGTATATAGTAAACTGCTTTGGAAAATGGACATATTATGTCCCTCTAAAGAAAAGTGCAGGTTTGTTTACTGACCAATATAATAAAGTTAATGTGTCTCTCAGGGGCAAATATCAAGCAGGCTTACTGTCCATTGTAATAGATTCTGGTACCCTAAACTAGAGTTTCCTCTTCTCTAACACAATCCAAGACGTGTGCTGGTATCATATGACCCTTTTCGTTTCATCTAGCAAAAACTGAGCCTTGGAAAATTGGTACAAATGCTAATCTCGCTATTGATACATCTGTGAATGATAAACAGTCCTATGTCTCTCACCCCAAAATCTCACATATTCTGCCAGCATTCATGGAACTGAAACAAGCTAAATTGTTACCTTGCAAGAAGAGTAAAACCTCACACCCTTCACTGTTCTTAACACTAAACGTAATGTCTAGAAGATGTGAACTGAAACTCTTCCTCATCATTACTCAGTAGATCATAGTGGTTAACAACATAGAATTTAAATACAGATTGCCTGTGTTCAAATCTACTTTTAAAATTGTGATGTGGGACAGGTTTTACCACCCTTCTTGGCCTTAGTTTTTGTGGTAAGGAGGAATTTATGATGGCCCCCCAAATTTCCATCCCCTAATTTATACATTTTGAGTAATTACCTCCCATTGAGTCTAGAGGAAATGATGGAATTTACTCCCATGATTAAATTGCCAATCATTTTTAAGTCGATCCAAGGATCACCATCCTGGGTGAGTATAACTTCATCAGGAAAGCTCTTTTAAAGAAAGTCTGGAAGTCAGTAAAAGGAGTCTTTCAGGAAGATTCTCAAATCAGCAGCAGATGTTCTCTTGTTGGTCTGCAAGAAGAGAAGGAAACAGTTATGTAGTGAGCTGCCTATGGAGAGGGGAAAGCTCTAGGAGCTGAGGGCCTCTGTCCTACAACCTCAGGAAACAGAATTCCATCAACAACATGAACTAGCTTGGAAGAGTACCATGAGATCCAGATAAGAACCACAGCATGATGGACACCCTGATTTCCGCCCTGCGAAGCCCTGAGAAAAGTATTCAGCCAAACTGTGCCCAGATTCCTGACCCTCATAAGCATGGAGTTAGTAAATTTGCACCATGTAAAAGTGTTAAATTTGTGGTGAATTGTTACACAGCATAGGAAACAAGCTCAGTTTTCTTGTATTCAAAAAATATGGGTGAAAACAGCATTTACCACATAAGTTTGCTCTGGTAATTCAAGGAGTAACCATATCTTATGGTGACTTTAAAAAGTGCCTGGAACTTAATAAGAGCTCCATAAAGACCAGGTCTTATTATTATATATGCTTTTTTAAAGCATGCTAGCATTTGCTTTTATATCCTAATAATTCTAATTGGGGAAACTTGAATGTACAAGCTTTTCACTTTTATAAGAAAAATAATTATAACTTCTTTAAATCATTCATAATACACTGTGAGGAAGAATGGCTACATGGAAAATGTTCAGTGAAAAAACTATTTTTGCTTCCTAAAAGCTTCCTGGAACCCTCCAAAGTAAGAATATGTTTAACAAATAACATGAGCTGATACAAACTGTGAAGTAGGTAAAACTGCTTCTTTATTTTTCCGACATCCAAATTCTCTTCACAATTTTTAATCTTTTAGTTTAAAGTAAATATATACAATTTTTATAAATACATATTTACATATATATATGCACATATAGTCCCATATATATAATTTTAGTCCATGCATAAATGTAACAAAATGTAGATATTTAATTGAAATCTATTTTAGCTTTTTTTACTTTTGTATTTGCCTCTTTCCATCTTATCTCTATTCCACCTATTTTAAGTAACTGTATTCCCCTCAACATCATATGTTCACCTGAAATAAAAAAAAAAAAACCTAATCTGCATCCTGCTATATCTTTCTACACACAGACATACACACATACATACACACACAGCATGTACAGGTAGGCTTTCCTGTCATGGTTTTAAAAATGTATTCAAAATAAACGTATGATACATTTTTAAAAAGAATACATCAATATGAATGTATATCTGCATGCATAAACATAAATATATGTATTTCAATATTTTCCATTCCTCACTAAGCAATGCCTCATGATTACACCTTCATATCACCCTTCATATCTTCCCTTTTATACACCACTTTTAGCATCTATTCTACAAAATACACTAGCAAAATGTAATCCCTCTTCACTGTCAGGAGAAAACTCACACTTCACATTCAATTTTCTCTTATACAAAATTTTCCCAAAGACAAGTGCATGAGATTCCAAGGGAAGAAAACTTTAAACAATGACTAAGTAATGGTGAAAATTTTGTAATCACATGGAGAATTAAGGAACCAATTCTTAATTATTTCTTTATAAACTTGCACAGTTCTTTAAAGACATGAAATGGAAATAGAAATTTGATATCTGCTGACAAAACTTCATAGGCATTTTGACCTCCCAGGTCTGATAGTGCTGTTTCAACTAAAGAAAAACAAAGTTCTAACTTATTGTTATTAAAAAGTTTTATTCTTACTGATGCTATATTCTTACTTACTGCTTATTCTTATTATGCTATATTCTTCTTACTGCTTTTATGCTTACTGATGCTATAAAAGACTCATTCATCAACTTCAAATAGTATCCTATTCTGGATCACACACTGCATTACTTGGACAATTGCTGTTTCAAGAAAAGCTACGGAGCACCACATGAGCCTGGATCAAACGCTCCTGATGTTTTTCTGAAGACAGACACATGCCTGAGAATGAATCCCCTAAACATGATATAAATGCAGCCCATGGAGCTCCATGTGATCCTACTACCTACCTCCCCATCTCCTTCCCTCCAACCAAGATGTAACTCCACTCAGCTCTCCACTACAAATGCCTGAGAGCGCATCTCAAGAAGGATGCTATCTGAGGACTGACCATGGATCTTTTACTTACGCCAGAAGTCAGCAATCTATGGCCAACAAGCAATATTCAGCCTGATGCATGTATTTATAAATAAAATTTTATAACCCCACAACTATAACCGCCTGTTTATATATTGTCTAAGGCTAATTTAACACTAAAGAGCAGAAACGAGTAACTGTAACTAAAAAAAAACAAAAAACCCTAAAACATTTATCTGCCCCTTTACAAAAGTTTCCTGACTTCTGTCACAGATGTATAACCATGTTATTTCTCTTGCCCCAGAAGCCCCAGCCTCCCAGGTCATTCATACATTCACACCCAGCAAGACTCATTACTGCCAAATGACTATATATCTCCTCAGGTGAACAACTCTATCACGGCTCCCCAGTTCCTCCCCTATAATCCTTTCAGGATACTTTCTGAATCCCTTTACTTATCATTTAGAGCAATTTTTTATTATTTAAAACATCTCTCAGAATGTTTCTTTATCTCTTATTCATACGGCCAGTTGGACATAACCTCTGGAGCTTTCTTAAATATTAATGAGTACACAGTATGTTCCAGGCAATATTTTAAGGAATATCTATATCTATCTATATATCTATGTCTATGTCTATGTCTATATATCTATATCTGTATCTGTATCTGTATCTATATCTATATCTATATCTGTATTAGTAGATATAGAGATAGAGGTAGAGAGAGAGAGCGATAGAGAGATAGAGATAGAGATAGACAAAGAGATAGAGATAGAGATAGAGATAGAGACAGAATTCGGGAATGTAGAACATTTTGTGATATAAGTACAAATATTGTCTCTAACTTTTATATGAGAAATCTGAGGTAATATAATTTAAGGTGAGGTAACATAGCAAGTACCACCCTGTTACCGTGTGATGAAACCCAGCTACAAACTCAGAGAGTATGTCCATACCATACCCTTAAGGATTTTACTGTACTTTCTCTAATTTTCCTCCCATCCATCTTTTATACATATATCCATTAGCTATCAACGAACATTTTCTGGTCTCATTTAGTGCAAATCTCTTCAGAATTGCTATATTTATATTGATTTTCACTTCCAAGCATGGAACAGTAACTCCTCCTGTAGAAAATAATACAAACTGAGAAAACAATATATGGGACTAATGTTTTCCAGCTTTCAACAACACAGTGCAGAAGAGAAGCACCCTAGGTGAGCCCCAATATTATCTGCTATTTGTCTGGGGCTAATTTCTGGGGGAGCTCAAGCAGTGCTATACTCTTGTTACACTAAGGAAGCAGAGATCTAATTTTCTGCTTACTAAAGAAGCTGGAATTTGAAGGGCAGGATGCCTGAAAACATGGAGCTGTGCAAGAAGGTGATGAGGAGAAGGGAAGGATTCCAGAATTTTGCATGGAGATTCACCTCAGATTCTTGGCTGAGAGCAGGGCTCAACTTGCAGGGGATACGACAGTGAAGCCTAGCAGAAATCACCTGCTAGGGCTTGAGAGCTGAACAGTGATAGCAGAGGTGGAGCAGAACTGGGGCTATTAGATTTTTCCTACCTAGGCAACATGCAGAAATTTAACCAAATATCTAAAGCATTCAGGTAAGGCACAGAAAGGGCCTCAGGGAAAGGAACCATGCTTTATAATGAAATTCACAACCAAAATGGGATTCCCTTAACGAAAAAAATAAAATAGAGCTTGTCAAGACCAATACATGAGGAGAACTGGATGGCAAAAATAAAACTTGATGAGAAGGCAACTAATTTTCCTATTGTATCCTTTTCTACTGCTTCACCACCTCATCCTCATCTCACATCTACGGACTTACATGGGACTTGCCTGTCATTGGAATGTTAAGAGAAGAGGGAAAAAAAAAATTGAGGGCTGGTTTATGAATGTGTTTGCAAGTTTTACCAGCAGTAGCCAGAAATGGACTGCCATTGTACTACATCTTCACTTGGGGGATCCCTTGAAAGAGAATGTTGAAGGAAAGTATTCCCCAGTGATCAGAACTTCAAGTGATGCAACTAATTGTCCACTTATTATGGAAGGGAAGAACACCTGAAGGGTGGATCTACATTGAACCAGTGTCAGTCACTAAAAATGTGGCCAATTACTGGGATTTTGAAAAGAGCATAAATAGAAAATTGATGATTAGGAGGTCTGTGGGAGATGTATGACTTACCCTGTGAATGCCAGTGAACACCTGTCCTCAAAAAAAAAACTGGTGCCTGCGCAAAGGCCCCATGTAAGCAAAATGGCTTGGTTGGAAGGAATGGAGGATAAATATAGGCCAGGTTGTCCTTTTCTTCATTGAGAATAATCTGACTGTAGCCAAAATTGGGTGCTCAATAGAAGAAATCAAACCTAAGTTCCAGCTATGCTACTAACTTCTAGGGTAGGACAAACATTTTTTTTTTTTTGTAAATCATGAGATAGTAAATATCTCATGTATGGCTTTGTGGGCCATACAGTCTCTATTGCAACTACCCAAGTTTGCAGCTTAGGCAATATGCAAAAAACGTGTGGCAACTAAGCAGTTTCCCTAGTCTGCTCTCCTCTTATCACCAAAGAATAAAACTTCAGCTTCATAAATAAGAGACAGGTTTGGTCCAAGACCTGCAGCTTGACAAACCATGTTCAGTGTGGATCAATCAACAATCTGGTGGCAGGCTGATTACACTGGACTACCCCATCATAGCTGAGGTAGTGCTTTACTCTTGGAAGAGTAGGAAACTTAGTCTGTTATGATTTTCCTGTCCTATATGCAGTATTTATGTTAACCCCACCATTTGGGGACATAAATCACAATTTGTGGCATTATCATGGTATTTCACTCAACCTCAATTTTGACAATATCCATTTAGAGGGTAATGTAGGACAATGGCTTCATGCCCACAGAATTCACTGGCAATATCCCATACCCCATTACCAAGTGGCAGCTGGCTCGATGGAATTGGGAATGCAATTGGAGCAACAAATGACCACAACATTTTAGTGGCTGAAAACAGCAAATATTTTACTGCATCATGGTTTGCCACTCAGCTTTGGCTCTGCAGACCTTGGCTGGGCTCTGTTGGGCTTAGCTGAGCTCCAGTGCAAGACTGCTCTCCATGATTCTCATATACAACCTAGCCTGAAGGAACAGCAATTACTTTGTGTAAGGTCTTCTCGTGGCAAGAATGTAAGAGTGTGAAAGGAAAACAAGATCTCTTAAAACCTCTGGTGTGCTCAGAACTGGCAGTCACTTCTGAATATATCCCATCTATTCAAGCATGTCATTTAAAAGTATATATATATCTCCTGGGGAATGGGAGAATGGGTAGGAAAAGGAGATAGAAGCCGAGAACACATCTGGAAGATATTACTCTGTAAGCTGGGGTCCTAGGATTTCTGAAATGTTCTCTAAATCAAGTCATCAATATATGGTCCTGAATGGACCTCAGAACTAAGCAGTTTCCCTAGTCTGCTCTCCTCTTATCACCAAAGAATGAAGGTTGGGAATTTTTGCCTACAACCTTTACATCTTGGGGCCAGTCAGTATAGAAACCTTAGTGCCAAAGCCAAAGAGAAGAATACCTCCACCAGGAATTCCAGTCAGGATTCCAATGAATTGGAAGCCCAGAGAAGAGGGTTGCTGTGAGATCTAGTGAGCATGATCCCAATTACCAGGGGAAGTCCAGGTACTGGTATACAATAGGAGTAAAGAGGATACTCTGGAACACAGGAGGTTCAGTGAGCCTTCCATGTGCACAATAATCCTAGGCAGTAGTAACAACAGCAACACAATAAAGGCAAAACCATCAAACACAAACATCCTGCAGAAAGAAGGTTTGGGCACCCCACACATTCACGTTGCTGTCAAAGGAGAAGGGACACATGGGATGACTGGGTGATGGAAGAAAAAACTGTGATTACAAATGTATGGAATAGGAGCTAGACTGCAGCAGCTATTTTTTAACTGATTTAAGTGTTTCTCCTCCTTTTCCTCCCTCACATTTCTGTACTACATTTTATTAGGAATGTCTATAAAGACTAACATTTTAGGCCCAAGGATAATAAGGAAACTGATGTAGCTTTATATATGCCCCTAATTTTTAACATGCAAAATTGTTATGTGGATAGAGAATAAGATGAATTGCTAGGAGACAGAAAGGTTGGGCTTTTTTGTGTACCTCCCATTCATATCCACTTCCCAATCTGCTAAGCCTGTGATATGCTCAAGCAAATATACATATGTACCTCGTAGCTAGATGTTTAGGTTGGGCCTAAGGAGGGTAAGAGTTCAGAGGAAGGGAAGAGAGAAAGATCAGTTTTATTTCCCTGTGTCCTTTCCTGCAGGGACACCTCATGCTGGCTGTGTTCCTTAACTAAGTACCAGCTCTCCCATCCCATCTACAGGAATTTCCTCCAATATTCTGGTACCTACTCCCAATACTTTTCCCTTCTGTCTTCAGGGTAGAAATAGGACCAATGTTACAAGCCCTGCATTACATTGCATTTCCCCTTCACTTGCCCTATCTTATAAATAGTTCCTTTCAGTAAATCCTGTTTTTATCACCTAAAATTGAATATGCCGTCTCTTCCTTAGTGTGCCCTTGACTAAAACAGTTAAACTGCTGTGGTGGTTTGAAGCTGAATATAACACAGAAAAACATGTTCTTAAATTTACCCATTCCTGTGGATGTGAGCCCATTGCAAGTAGGATATTTCGTGAGGTTACTTCAGTTAAGGCATGGCCCACTTCAGTCAAGATGGGCCCTAATCCAATTACAGGAGTCCTTTATCAGTGGAATGAATTCAGACAGGAGTGACAGAAAGCCACAGGAAGCAAGAAGCTGAAAGAAAACTGGGAGAGAAGAACGAGATCAGGAGATGCTGCCATGTGACTTGTCATGTGACAAGCTGAGGACCAGGACTTGCCAGTAGGCAGCCCCAGCATGCCACTGCCTTGGGGAGGAAACAATACCTTGATGATGCCTTCATTTGGACATTTTCCCTGCCTCAAAACCATAAGCTTATTCATTGCCATTGTTTAGGCAGAACCATTTCATTGTATTTGCTTAAGCAGCCTTAAAAAACTAAAACACCTTCTTTCCATACTTAGAAAACTCTTAATTATGTTTTTGGATCAAGCCTTCAAAATTTCTATGTCCTTTACCTGGAAAATTCTTCCTCTTCATAATTTCCTGACTTGTTCTTTCACTTCTTTCAGGTGTCCCCAGATTTCATATCCTTGGAAAGTTATTCTCTTAGAATGGTATTCTACCTCAAACATTCTTTGTTCTTACCTAATTTTATGCTTCCATGATTCAAATATTATAAAAAAAATAAAATTACATATAGACAAAGATTACTTTGTTTAAAACACTATTTCCAAAATTAAGAATAATATCTGGCAAATAGTAAATATTCAGTAAATATTTGAGGAAAAGTAGATTGTTATTAGTCATAAATATAATACCTATCTTGCTATAAAATTCCTGCAAAAAATAAATGGCATTAAGCTAAGTGGTTTTAACTAGTAGTAAGAGTTCAAAAGCATTGGGAGAAGAGAATACTATTTCAACATTGTTAGTTGACTAGGGAGGAACAAGCACTGAATTTTCTCTGTGGAATTTCTCTGAGGAATACAGATAAGAGTATGTTAAGATTATTTGAATACATCTTTCATTAGTGTGGTACATTTGCTACAATTGATGAACGTATATTGAAGCATTGCTACTAATCATGCTTAGAGTTTGCATTATAGTTTATACTTTGCCCCGCTCAATTTCATAGTTTTGACAAAATGTATAATGACCTGCATCTGTCATTGCAATGTCATGCAGGACAATTCCAATGACCTGAAAATGCCCCATGTTACACCTATTCTTCCCTCTCCCTCCCCTCAGAACCTCTGGTGACCACTGCCTTTATGTCAGTGATAAAAGTTTTTCCATTGTTAGAATATTAATAAGACTATAATAGAATGATAATAAGTCTACTTTAGACCATTGTAATTCCCCAATCTTGAGGACTTTGGATGGTGATGCCCACCCATGGGGCAGATGGATGGAACTGTTTTGCTTGCAGTGACAGAAACTCTCTGTTCCTTGAGATGGGCTTTGTCCATGACCATTCCCTTGTTAGATGTCCTGGGTGACTCCAGTGAACTGGAGAGTGGGTGTTGCAACTCTGCTGAGATTCAGTACTCAACCGGCACATGCACAGACCAAAGATTTAAATCCAAGGAAACTAGGTAATGATTTTGAAATTAAAAAAAAAAAAAAATCCTTTATCTGAGAAAAATCCAATGACTATGATTTTACCATTTAAAAAGAAAAAAAGTCTGTCCTTGTGCAAAGATTTCTTATTACATATGAAAAAACAATAGTGTAACAAGAAATTTAAAAATATCTCATCAAGTAAATAGTATTTTAAATGTACATTTTTGCTTCATGGATGATTATCTATTGTAAAATAAAATGCACTTTTGCTTAAGAGGTTTGTCATATTTGTTTTCAATATTAATTTTGTGTATTACCTAGTTATGAAAGTCTCTGTACTCAACTATCGGGAATAAGTGTTAATATTTTCTCTTGATGGCAATTGGGATATCAGTAAATGGACTTTCCATGTCTTCTTTTTCTATGTCTTCATTCCTGTGTTTATTCTTCTTTAAGAGAGGAAGCACTGAATGAACATTGAGAAATTCAGTTCAGCAATGTCTGTAGCTTTTATTGATGTGATTTTATTTAAACCAGTTAATGTTATGTTTTGTAAAAATGAGAAAGTTTCCTTAAATCATCTCATTTGACATTTTCAAATGTCTTCAATGAGTGAGACTCCTGCATGATACCTAAATTTCATTTCAGCTCTAACACTACATGAATCTTTGTGAATTAAAAAGAACTATTGATTTAATTTACATGCACAAAGGAATATTCCACAATTTTTTTTCATGATTCCTGGAAATGTTTTGAACAATGTAACTTAATTAAAGATGCTGGCTTCAGAATCTGTTAGAAAATATTTGACTTAATATTAAATAAAATAGTGTGAGGTAAAATATACTAAAAAGTAATGAATAGTCAATGGAATAAATGAACATAGCTTAACACAAATATTTTCTATATTACTGATCTTTTAATGCTTGCATATTGAATATATTTTTATGAAAAAAAAACAAAAACTTTTTCTGCTGTTGGCCATCCATGGCTATTTTTTTTTATTTTAAAAATAAATTTAAAATAGTTATTGTTATATCTGTTACCTTACATTTTAAAATAACATATTTTTTAAAACAAATCCAAAATATTAATTTTAGGCTTTTCCCTTGAAGAAGAGACCACTTTGAAAGAAATCACAGCAAGAATAAGGCCTGACTCTCAAAGAATGAATTCTAAGAAGATTAATGTAAAAAACAAATCATAAACACAAATTTCTAAAATCAAGGGCAAAGGAGTACTAGATAATCTTTAAAGCACCTGAGGCTGAGTAAAGAGCAAGGAGCTCTTGTTCTCCGAGGAGTAGATTTGTTCTTTGAAGGGTATTTTCAGAGCAGTGAAGGATTATTATCTAATAAAAAACACAATAAAAATTTGTCTGAGGCAACCACTTCTGTCCCCAGAAGCTTTTTTCTATCCCCTTTTAACAAATAAACTCCCTCCTTCTCATCCTTTTATTCCTACCCCCAGATCCTGCCTTTCACCTAACTGTCAGCACATAGTGCTCTGCAGCAAATTTTTCTTCTGTGCTTAATTTAGCCCTCATTAGTTCTGTTCATTAGGGTCTGGCTATCACAACCATTGGTTGTCAACAGGGTAAAGAAATTTTAAAATGCCAGCCAATTTACCAGTCACATCTCCTAATTTTCCTTAATTCAGTCAAAACTTTTATCATTTCATAAGGTCTTTCCATTTTTTCTATTTCCTTAAAAGACAAAAGATGTGTGTCAATTTTTGAGAAAACAGAACATAAAAGCAGCTAACAGCAAAACCATTTACCTGAAAGTCAACCATCCAGAAATGGACATTTTCCATATTTGTATGAAGATAACCTTGATACTATCTCTTAAGGATTTGTGATAAAATACTTAGAGTAGGACATTCTTTCTTCATAAGGCTTGCATCTAAATCAAAATAAATGAGAACAAAGGATCTAAGAAGCAAACAGTCTCAAGACTAGCTTACATTCTTTCTACTTTCCATAGGGGACAGAAGTTAAGCAAATGAGGGATGAGCTCCCCAACATAGTACTGTTCCTAAACCAGGATAAGAGTGTCCCCTAACCAGGGGCCATGCATTTTAGAGCATCTGTCTTGCCCTCCTTAGGCATACCTACCTCGCCATCCCTTACACGCACACACACACACACACACACACACACTTATCCAGGAGTCTATACCTAGGAAACATGTCCATGCAAATCTTGACCTAACCTACCCCTTCTTGACCATACTTAGAAAAACAGGAATTCTCAGTATAAACCCAAACCTGTATATAGGTAGGTCATATCCTGGGATCTAATCTGAGGGCAGACCACTCAGTCATCATGCATAATCCTAAACATGTACAGTATCCAAGTTCTGTTTGGAAGCACTTGTGGAAATGCAGGTGTTTTCTCATACCCCTGAGAAACCTCTGGTGTCAGAAGTAGCCTCAGTAAGGAAAGAAGAGCCATTGCTGCAGTGGTGGCCCTCTCCTCACCACCAGGTTACAGCTAATAAGAACAGGAGAATTCAAAGTTCAAAATTGGCCTATGAAAAGGGGAATGAATGTGCCCATGGGACAAAATATTGCCTGGTTTGTTAATTGATTTTAGGAGACACTAATCTCAATTAATTAAGATGTAATACGTGGAAAAGCAGTCAGGCTTCAGAAATAAGTGGAAAGAGCCCAATTCCCTGCCCCCCCTTCCATGGAGTTAGAGAGAATGAGGTTTATCCCAAGGATTTCCCAAGTGATTGTAAAGGGAGGCTGAGTGAGTATGTTTACACATGATGTTTTATTTTGTCTTTATTAAGGAATATTTATCACAGTAGGAAAGAAAAAAATGTATTTGCAATTTATTTCCTAATATTAAAAAATTGAATATTTTTTTCAATTTTTCAATGATATAAGAGATTCAGTTTTTACATTTGCACCTTAAACTAAGGTCAAACCTGCTGAAGAGAATCATTGGCAGATATGGTGCAGTCATCCTTATGTGAAATGGAGTCTGACACATTGCTCCCTGATCTGAGCTTACTGGGGTTTCAGAACCTCCAGACAGCTTCCATGGAAGCCATTGAAATAGAGGAAATTATAATGATAGAGTTCTAAGGAGAGATTGATATGTGAAATGCACTAGCACTGTGGGCATATATAATAGATACTGGTGTCTGACACTTGTCTGCAGGTTTTGGAACGAGGGACCTATTATATCACACATAAGGACCTTGAAAAAGGAAGGTGTAATTAAACCTAAGTATACGAACCCTCATAGCCATTCCGCGTTGTTCTCGGCAGGTGTGAAAGTGGCCTCAGCTTTTCCACTGTCCACATGTGAAGGGGCCTGGAAGCTAGAGGAGGCAGGAATGTGGGGCTGCTCAAGGGACTCTTGGCCCAGAGACACAAAGCCTCACTAGGAGATTGGATTTATCGTATGATGCTGGGTTTATGGGAGACTTGTTTGTACTGTATTGAGTGATGTTGTTGATAGAAGTGGCTGAGAGAAGCTACACATGACCTAAAGAAAACCACACACCCACACTATCTGTTTGAAGAACACGAAGACACTCTGAGTCATCAGCAACAGACATAATAAACCTGAATTAAGCCAGGGTCTCCCATCCATGGCAGAGGTTACTTGCATAAAAACATTTCTGCCTTCTTCATCCTGCACTCCCTGCCTCCTAACCCTGAGAGTGCTTGAGCCATAGAAGAGAGGGAGAGGAAGTGCACTTTAGGGAAGCCACACCCTCCCTTTGTGCCAAAGTCCTGGAGTGCAAAGACCATACCATCCTCTCTACTTCAAGTTCCTTGAACACAGATCAAGTCTGTGCAGTGACTCTTTTCATAAATGGAAGTAACCAGGATGCAATAAAACCTGGCAAGATAATGAGAGACACACAAAGAAATTCTACAATATTCAGTTAAAATCACTGACCGCAGAAAAACAAAACCATTATCATTTCATATAAGCCTAAATGCCTCAGTAAGACAGAAAGGGATTTACATGTAAATATAAATAGTATCACATGAAAACATTGTTTTGACATAATTTTACACTTTTTCATTTTAATAAGGATTAGATTTTTTCTGAATTTCCCACTCTAGAGAAAATATTTTTAATCTTAACTTTTCCTGGAGTATTGTTCATTTCAAAGTGATTTCCACTTTACTAGAATTATACACACACATTCTATTTTAGTATCAATATTCAGGTATTTCTCTTTCTTTTCTTCTTCTACAGTAAAATATTAATATATTTCTACCTGTGTATATGGTGTATCCTTTACAATCAAAATTCAAATTCTAACCTCATTGCTCCAACCTTTGTCTTCATGGAATCTCTTTTCAACATATTTTTCTTCTGTTAGTAGTATTGCAATTCCAATACCAGGCTAACATCAATAAAGTCCCTTTTGACACGTGGGTTTCTTTCAATCTCAATAGATAATATATATCCAATACCATTTTCATTACAGCCTCAAATATTTTCTATAGTCATACTTTCTCAACCAAACCACTACCTTAGCTGCAACAAAATTCAAAAATAAAGTTTTTTTCCCTCCCTATGTTTACCAATATTCTTGTTGCCCTATACAAAATCTAATAGCAACATATCTCACATAAAAAGAGGCCAAACTTCTAAGCAAACTTCCAGTTTCTGGTCCAACATGTAAGGAGGTTACAAATCACCTCTCCCATATCAACAACAAGAAAAAAGCTGAACAAACTGAAAAAAAAACAGCAAATCTTCTTAAATCCATCAGATAATTGAGGGCGCAGAGAAAACCTGCCTTGAAAATGAGAGACAGAGAGACAGAGAGAGAGAGAGAGAGACAGAGAGAGAGAGAGAGAATCACAACCTACCAGGAGAAAAAGCCCAAAACAGAAACTCTACTCTGGAGCCAGTACAGGTAAGAATGCTTGAACTATATTTTACAAATTGCTGGAGGCTCAGTGTGAACTGGTTGAGAGTTAAACCTCTGGGAGGAGGGGCAATTAGGGGAGTCCCCATGATTTTCTGAGTTTTACCGCCAAGTGCGCATCCCTTTTCTTATGGTGAAGACTGGAGAAAATCCCTCCTACTTCCAGCTGAGGGAGTGGAAGAGTACCTATTTACAAATATGATCAGTGCAGTCTGTTCAGCACTTCTAGGCTTCTGTCTCAAATAAGGAGTGGGGGAGAGGAAACTGAGCATAAATTGTGAAGGTCACAGAACAGAGGACAGTCTCCTTAAAAGGCTTCTCCTCCACCCACACTATAGTAAGACTTCATTAGAGTTCTTGCACAATACCCAATGGATTACAATGGAAATAACTGCAAAGCTCCAACAGAAAAAGGAGGTATAAAAACAAGGAGCCCAAAGGAAATTTTGTCTCTGATACCTTCAACTACAGAAAACAATAAACAAAGTTTAATTCCTAGACAGAAAATAAAACAAACTTAATGTCCATTTACTTCAGTTCTTTTTCCCTGTACATAATATGCAGCTTCCAAAAAAATTTACAAGGCATACTACAGAGTAAAAAACACAGCACAAAGAAACAGAGTAAGCACAGACACCACACTTAGTTTTGATATAGATGTTGGACTATTCAGACTAGGAATTTAAAATAACTATGATTATATGCTAAACACTATAATGGAAAAAGTGGACACTATACAAGAAAAGATGGATAATATAAGCAGAGATGGAAACTCTAAGAAAGAATCAATAGTAATCCTTGAAATAAAAAACACTGTAACAAAAATAAAGAATGCTTTGAAGGACTCATCAGTAGAGTGGACACAGCCAAGGATAGAATTTTGTGAACTTGAAGATCTGGCAATAGAAATGTCCAAACCTAAAATGCAAACAGAAAAAGGAATGAAAAACATAAAACAGAATGTCCAAATCTATGGGACATTAAAAACATTGCAAAATATTTATAATTGGAAAACTAGAAGGAGAAGAAAGAAAGAAACAGAAGCTATATTTGAAGTATTACTGGCTGAAAATTTTCCAAAATTTATGAGAGATACTAAACAACAGATCCAGGAAATTCAGAGAATACCAAACAGGATAAATTTAAAAAAAAAAGAAATCCACAAATAAGCATGTCATATTCCAATTGCAGAAAATCAGAGACAGAGAAAAAAAAGCAGAGGAAAAAGGCACCTTTCCTATACAGGAACCAATATAAGAATTATATCAGACTTCTCTTTAGAAACCATGCAAGCAAGAAGAAAGTGGAATGAAGTATTTAAAGTGTTGAAAGAAGAAAACAAAAACAAAGAATTCTGCATCTAGCAAAATTATCTTTAAAAGTGAAAGACAAATAAAGACTTTCTCAGACTAACCAAAATTTAGAGAATTTACCATCAGTAGACCTGACTTGCATGAAATCTTAAAGGTTCTCCAGAGAGGTTAAATTATGTAGGTCAGCAACCCAGTTCTACATGAAGAAAGAAAGACTATTCAAGAAGAATAAATGAAGGCGATATAAAATATTTTCTTTTTCTCATTCTTAACTGATCTAACATATAACAGATATTTCAAAATAATAGTAACAATATGTTGGATGCCTAGGGATTATGGGTAAGTGAAATGAATGCTTATTAGAAGGGATGAGAGGGAAGATTTGGGATTACTGTGCTGTAAGTTACCTGCATGATGCATGACTCAGTATGTTATTTGAAAATAGAAAAATAATTGATGTAAATGTGTATTTCCAGCTCTATAACAACCATGAAAGAATTTTAAAAAGAAGTATTGCTGATATACTGAGGAAAGAAAAATGGAATCATATTAAAGGCTCAATTAAAACCAGAAAGAGCAGAAAAAGAGTGGAAAAAACAAAAAGGACAAGGTATATGATTAGACAACCCCCACAAATGTGTTAGCTATTAATACAACTAGATCTAGATCAATAGTTACATTAAGTGTGAATGATCTACATGAGTGGATTAAAAAAAAATCAACAATACCCAACCATATGCTGTTTATAAGAAATGCCGTTTTTTAAAACCCATAATTGTTTATATGATGAAGCTAACAATCCTGGGAAATATGAAATATATTCCAACAATTGAACTTCTCTAAACAGATACCTTGTAAGCTTTCTCAGGAAGCTATTGGATAATATGTTCTATTAAATTGAGGGAGAAAACTAAAAAAGAGCAAGGTTAGAAATCCTGTAATTGGAGACAGGTGAGTCAACATAAAAATGAGGCAAAGAAATAGTTTGATTTATGAGCTAGCTACAGATCTGGAAATTTACGCACCAAATCTTAATAGAACTCTAACAGTGTTTACATATACTTGTGGAAGTGGAGTCTTAGTGTTTTATTTTATGATTCTTATTGTTCCATATTTTTCACAGGTATGTATTATTTCCCAAAAATAATTAAAATGCATAAACAACACTATGAAAACCTTCAAATCATGGAAAACCCTGTACCCTCAAAAGTGCCTCAAAATACAGGAAGAAACAGTGGCACTGAAAGGAGTCATGGACATCCCAGCTAGTATAAACAACGACCTCTGACTAAAGCTCCAGATTGCAGCCACAGCTCCCACATTTACATTTTTGATGCTTTGTAATAATTCCAGAGATTGGGCACAATGCTGAGGAAAATAAGTTTAACCTATAATACGATAATGTTATGCTTCTGTTCTGTCAAAAGAAATTAACTTTTTATAGAAAAATAAAATATAATAAATTATATTTCCTACCCATCTTTTTTTCAGATACAGAGTTATGCTTGTCAAACATTATTCAATTTGATCTGCAATTATTAATCCAAATGTACCAATGATGGGCACACTCAGATCATGTATAAATGAAACTATAAATAGTTGCAATAAAATATTACTAATTCAGGATATAACTTCAGACAACTCTGTGCTGTGTTAAGATATATGCCTGTTTTAGTTTGCCAAAGGTCTCCTGATTCAAAGTACCTGAAATGGGTTGGCTTTTATAAAAGGGATTTATTTGTGGTAAAAGCTTACAAATTTAAAAACGCTTACAAATTATTTGGAGTAAAAGCCTATAAATTCCAAATTAGGGCACTATAAGAGGTGCTTTCTCACCAAAGTCAGCGGCCACGTGAGAAACAAGGTGGCAGCTGACCTCTGCAGGGGTCTCTGCCTTTCTGCAGCTGTAGACAAATCTTGCAGAGGGCTTGTCTCCTCTTGAGCTGCTCTGAGGGCCCAGCCTTTCTGGGGCTTAATGCTTAAGCGATGACCTTATCTTTCACATGGCCGGAACAAACATGGTAGCTCCCTTTTTCCTGTGACTGCATGTGTCTCTCTCTGTGTCTCTGGGTTTATATCATACCCAGCAAGAGAGCAGAGACTCAACCTGAGACATGCTTCACTTATGTAATCTAGTCAAAATGGTCTCACACCCACAGCAATAGAAGAGTTATCTTTTTGGGATTCATAAAAGAATTTCAAACTGCCACAGTACCTACAGAAGCAAATACGATTTTTCATTTGCATACAAGAAATTAAATTGTTAATTATCTATCAGTCTTTTCCATGAAGTGTTGTCTCTAAAGAGCACTCTTGGTTAGCTTAGCATCATTGCTAAATACATTCAATGTAATAATGCTGTAATTAGCATGTTTGGTAATATTTCTTTTACTCAGGCCGAATGATGACATATTTCTATATATGCTATTCTATTAATTGTTCTGTGATTAGTAATTGCATTTTATGTAATATGTAAATCTAAATATTTTAATGGAAAATGCTTTTTCCAATGATTAATAGAGACAGGGTAATAGAAATTAAAACTCATGAGGGTATGCAGTTATTTCAAGTCTAATAATATAGTGACTGAAAATTCTAATAGATTTTTGTATGTCATCATGCAAAATCATGTCACCATTATAAATATAAAAACAAGTATCTGTAATGTTTAAAATATAGTGCATTTACATTTATTCATTTTAATAGTAATAAGAAATAAATTAGCCTTTAAAATTGTTTCTGATATTCGATAATAAAATTTGGTACAGCAATACCTTGCAATTGTATTCTCATGCTCAAATATTTTAATAACAATTAGAAATAAATTAGCCCTTAAAATTTGTTTCTAATATTCTGTAATAAAAGTTTGGTACAGCAATACCTTGAAATCATAGTCTCATGCTCAACAGTCTATGTTTCTAGCTTTAATCAGTTTTCATAAATATAGTATTTCCAATTCTGATTCTATGTTCCTGAAGCTCAGCTTTTTAAAGGTATGTATAGCTGCATATGTTGAATTTTAAAATGTACTTATTATCACCTGCACTAACCTTGTCCACCTGAGTACTAAAGGATCAAATTTCATGGAAATATATCTACCCCAGGAGAGCTAGCAACACCATAAAATTTCCCATAACTCTAGCATGTGTGGAAGAAGAGAAATCAAGGGCATAGATTTCCTAAATAATTGGTAGTGGGAAATTAAAAATGGTTGTTTAGAGGAAGGCTTATTTGCCTATTACGGAGGATTACTCATAACCCATTGCTTGAGTGGGACAAAGATTAGCTGTGTATTGTCATATCATTGACACCATTAGCTTTAGAATGTATAATGCGGTATGTCTTTGTGATGGTTTGGAAGAGTGTTGCATTTCAAGAATGGTCAATAGGTTGTATTCTCCTATGAAGTCAAGGAAAGTAAAAGTGCATAATCGTTTGTTGGATTTAGCAATATGGAGATCAGTCGTAATCTTAGCCAAAACTATTTAAAGGAATTAAGAGTGTGGGAAGAATCATGAAGGAGAATATTAAGCAAATTAATGAGAGATTTAATGTCTGTGATAGGAAGAATTCTAAGATAGCCCCTAATTATCTGCCCTCTAGTGCACATGTTTTTTGTAATACCCTCCCGTTGAGTGTGGGTGAAGCCTGTAAATGTGATGGGATGGTCATTCCCTTGATTAGGTTATGTCATTTAACAAAGGTAAAGGGATAGTCACTCTGGTGATTGCATTGTATCATATAAGACTACTTAGCAGAATGGAGAGATGTTCTCTTTTGCACTTGAAAAGCTAAAGTTTCCTTTAGGTTGTGAGAAAACCTATTAAGAATGCCACATGACAAAGATCTAAGGGTGACCTCTAGGAACTGCAAGTGGTCTCCAACATTTAGTAAGGAAGGAAAGCACTACCTCAAGCCTACCATTTCAGGGAACTGAATTCTGTCAAAAGCCACATGAGAGGGAAGAAGATGTGGCTTAGGCAATTGAGTTTCCACCTACCACATGAGAGGTCCATGATTCTGTTCCCACTGCCTCCTAAAGAAGACAGTAAGCTGACATGATGGGCAGGCCCAGCAAGCTGACACAAAATGATGCAACAAGAGACACAAGAAAAGAAATCTTATGAGAGACATGCACCAAAAAAACAGGGAGCAGAGTTTCCCAGTGCCTCCTAGAAAGAATGAGCAAGACAGCGAGCTGATGTGACAGGCAGGCATGGCAAGCTGGTGCAACAAGATGACATAACAAGAAACACAACAAGAAAAAACATTATGAGAGACACAACAAAGCAGGGAAAGGAGGTGGCTCAAGCGATTAGGGGCCTCTCTCTGACATTGGGAGTCCCGGGTTCAGTTCCCAGTGCCTCCTAAAGACACAGCACACAGCAAGTGCAAACAACGAGAGTGTGGAGAGAGATAAACAAATAAAATAAATCTTTTTTTTTAAAAGTCACATGAAATTGGAAGAGGACCCTGAACTTCAGATGAGATGGCAGCCCAGGTAACCTGTGAGTGAAATCCTGGTCCATGGAAATTGTGAGCTAATAAATGTGTTTTTTATAAATCATTTAATCTGTGGTAATTTGTTATGCAACAACATAAAGCTATTACAATACACAATACAAAGTATAGTTACTCAGAGGGTAAATTTTATGAAAGGAAAAGAGGAGAATCAATATATTTCTATTTGCTTTAAATAGAAAAGACCTCCAGTCATAAAGTTAGAATAAAGGAAGATAAAATGGGTATGTAGACCCTGTCCAGTATCAATGGGCTGCTTGAGATTAAGTGTGAAGAAAGCCAACACAAAGTTAGAGAAAACTTCCCTGGATAGCTTCAAGACGTATTTGTAGTGAACTTTAGGGAATGAATGAACAATCAATGTGTTAGAATAAAAATAATAGCAAGAATCAGAGAAAGCATAACAGAAATTTTAGTGAAGAAATGTTTATAACTGTCAATCTTCTCCTTAGTATGAGGAAAGAAATGTTCCTATGTGTCAATGCAGTGGACACTATGAGGAATCCTCCAGATTTCTCTGTAGCATAGTATGATGATTCTCCAAGGTGCTGGGAGTAGAGCTGGCTTACATGCTTAAGCTTTCAGTCCCATCTGCAAATTACTCCTTGCTGAAAAGTGTCATTTTACCCAATTTCACACACATTTCTGTACCAATGACTAGTCATTCTGCAAGTATAAAGATGTGACCCTCTTTTCCAATAAAGTACAATGCTGAAATACCATCCCATTTTCAATATCACAGCAGGTTCAGCTGAGACTTTTGTTCGCACTGCTTTGCAGTGCAACATCTCCTGCTGCTCAATCATGCTTCC
>JAQZBX010004328.1:0-53604 GCA_029593785.1 Cabassous unicinctus | reverse complement strand
CGTTTATTTTATAGTAAATAACAGTGCCCAGTAACTGGAACATCTATACATTATTCTTGATATTCAAATTAATGTATTTGAAAGGTTACTGTGTTTCAGAAACATTTTTAGCTGAATAATTATAAATATGCAACATGAAACATGCATTTTACCCAATCTGCTGCTCTATTTAGCAGAAGACCATTAAAGCTCTTTTGTACCTTATGAACTGAATGTGTTACAAATTTGCTCCACTCAATCTCATTTTATAAGCTTCAAGTTAAATCCATTGCCTTATCTTACTTTCTCCTGTATTGCAGTCTTACGAACAGAGAAGGCACTGAAAGTATCATCTTTGACTCATTGAACTTCACCCTTGGCGATTTCAGACACCTTTAGGAAAAGTTACATCGGTTAGACTGGAGAAGGACTGGCTGCACTGATGATATGTACTGAGATGTAAGAAACAAAGGACAAGAAAGGGAAAAATCAGAGAAGAAAATCAGAGTTAAAGTTAAACATCTTCTCTAGACACTTTTTGAATGCAAGAGACTCTCTGAAGTTGTGCCTGTATTTAAATTCCAAAGGGTTCAGGCACTGAGAACATGGAGAATAAAAAAAGCCTATCTCTTAAATCAATATCTTAAATCTTTTCTTTTAAACTCTATGGAAGAAAACACCCTCTCTCAAGATTGCATAGACCCTATGTGATGGTTAATTTCATGTGTCAACTTGCCTAGGTTATGGTGCCCAGCAGTTTGACTGTGAGAGTATTTTACAGATGGATTAGCATCTATAGTTGGTTGATTGCATCTATGGCTGAGTGCATCTACAGGCAACAAAGGGGATTTCACCCGTCAATGAGGGAAGTCTCCTTATCCAATCATTTGAAGGTCTAATGACTGAATCGACAATTTCAGAAGTAAGAAAGAAGAATTTCTGACTCTTCTTCAGCCAGCCAGCTTCTCCTGGATAATACAAGATCACCTTTATTGAAATTTCCAGCTTGAGGTCTTCTCTTAGAGTTCAAATGTGCCATATTTCAGAATCCCATTTTATAAAGTTTCTAGCTTGAGACCTGCTCTATGGAATTCAGACATGCCAATCCCCATATCACAAGAGCCAATTCCTATAATAATAAATCTTGATAGATAGATATAGAGATAGATGGTAGATAGATAGGTAAAGATAGATAGATAGATAGATAGATAGATAGATAGATAGATAGATAGACAGACAGATCCTTTCAGTACTGTTTCTCTGTGGAACACTGACTAACACATTAGACAAGGTATAAGAAAGAAGCATCTTTATGTCTGGGTCAATGGCATCTGTTCCATTCTGCACCAAAGCTAGTCCATGTTTTACTCCTCTCTCCTTTTCTTTACTCTACATCCTTCTCATTACATCAAAGACCAGCCCTTGACTTCACAGAAAAATTGGAGTCATTGGGCATTAGCTTAATTCAACTGAACAAATGTGTATTGCATGCCAGTACTGTGCTAACAGCTTGCAAATGCAAAGACGTTTAAGAAGGTTACCTTCCACCCCTGCCCTTCCTTCCACCTATAAATTTATCCACATCCGTACCTTTCTTTCCTCTTTCTTTCTGTCTGAGCTTGTCTGAGACTAATCTTTCTAGACAGAATGCTTAATTGTATCTTCCATCACTCATGTCCTGTGCTAACTTATCTGATTTCACCTCCATTATTATCCTCTTCCTTTGTACTGGCTCTATTAATATAGAAATGATGGTAAAAATCTTTTCCCTCAGTTTTTTAAACTTGCAAACAGTAATCCCTCTATAACCACATTACCCACTCTCTTCTTCTTTGCAACCAAGCTTCTAGAACCATCTTTGCTCATTGTCTACTTCTCTACCTCCCATTCACTCCACAAAGCAACTCTATTTGGTTTCCATGTCTGCCATTGCACTGGATGTCACTGTTAACTTTTTCAGTGCCAAATCCTCCAGATGCTCTTTAGTCCACAGAAAGGAAAATGATTGTTTTGTCTGACCCACTTCCTTACATAGCGAGCACATGAGAGGGTGGGAATTTGAACCCAGGCAGGCAGGTCCAGATCTATGCTATTAACTGCTACACTTATCCAGACACTGGGATTAGGCTAGAATGTATTTCTGACCTAAGCTGGCCCCACTGGAGTCCTTTCTGAGATTTTTTTTTTAACCTGGAAGGAGAGAGAAAGTAGGAGCAAGAAAATCTGATACTCTCTATTGGAAAAGCTGTGTGATATTAGGCCAAAAGATGTTGATAGTCTTCTCTCCCACTGACCTAATGATCCATATCAGGAGGAAATGAAGCCAGCATGCAGGAAGAAGGAGGCACGAGAACCAGAAAGAGTCCTGGAGGCTTCCCATCCATGGTGCAATTGTACCCAAGACCAGTCCCTATCCTTTCTCTCTGTGGACTTCCTGGGCCATACATTCTATTAGCTGCAGCTGGGTTGAGTTGAGTTTATCACCTGTAACAAAAAGAATCTTGTTTAGTACAGCCTTTTCTGGTGGGGGAGCCAATGTGGTTCAAGCAGTTGAATGCCTGCTTCCCACATGGGAGGTCCCAGGTTCTTAGTGCCTCCTAAAAACAAACAAACAGAAGAATAACAAGCAAACAAATGAAAAAAACAACTCAGGGGAGCCAATGTGGCTCAGTGGTTGAGCGCCGGTTTCCCACATCGAAGTCTTGGGTTCAATCCCCAGCCCCACTACCTCAAATATCTATATCCTTTGGTGGCTCTTTCAGGAAAAAGTTCAAACCCTTTAAAATGGCATGCATAACTTTCATAACTTCCCCCTTATCTTACTTATCTTCAGCTTTATCTTAGCATTTTTTCATGTGATCCAGTATAGACATTTTGAACTACTTGCAGTACAATGAATTTGCCATGACCTCTCATACCTTTTTTTTTTAAGATTTATTTATTCCTCCCCACCCCCCCACCCCGCGGTAACTGTAGTCCATCTCTGAGATGGTATCAGTCACTGAAAAGAAAGTGGAACAATCAATTCTGTTTGACATGAGCAAATGACCTTGCTATGGCAAGACACACAAAAATATGTGGTCCTTGGAGGTCAAAGTGACTGCTGGGTTCATAGCAGTGGCATTACTACTGATATCTCCAGCAATGGCAATTACTAACAGGATGGTCAATAAGAAGAGGCTTGAGGGGCCAAGATCACTGATTCTGTGAAAGGAAGAAAATGTGCTGCTCTTTCTGATACTTGGAAAAATCGACAGAGCAGCAAGAGCCAGATAAAGAAGATGACAGTACTACCTAACAACAGAAACAAAAGGATGTAGCCAAGAAATTGCATTTGCAGAAGGACAGTGGCTTGCCATGCACAAAGGTACAATGGTCAATGGTCAATTTATGTTTCTTACATGTTCTGTTAACAAAAACAGAGCCTCAACATTTAGTGTCCCACCATAGACAAAGCATGAAGTAATGCCCAAAGTGCATTCGGTCTACCTTATTTCAATTACTCCTAACAAGCACTTACTCAGGTTATAACTCATATCTTGTAGATAAGGAAATTGAGACTCAAAGCCACTTTAACAGGTGGTGCAACAAAAACAGAAGCTTAGGGCTGCTCATTTCAAGTCTCAGGTGATCTTCTCTGTCTTGTGATCAAAGAGGGTGCAGAACTCTCCACTGCCCTTCTCACTTTGCCCCTTTTCTAACCAACTCATCTTCTGCTTGTTCCTTTCCTTCCCCTATATTCTCTTATAACCACCATAGCAGGGTGTTTTGAAAGCTTGGCCAGTGGAATCAGACTGCCTGGGTTTAAAGCTTAGCTCTACCACCTACTATGTGACACTGGGCAAAGTATCAAACTTGCTGTGTTTCTGCTTCCTCCTCTGTAAAATAATAATAATTGTACCAAATAGATTTAAAGCAGGACC
The DNA here is from genome assembly GCA_029593785.1 of Cabassous unicinctus. Lineage (NCBI taxonomy): Eukaryota > Metazoa > Chordata > Mammalia > Cingulata > Chlamyphoridae > Cabassous > Cabassous unicinctus. The sequence continues at coordinate 49,702 of JAQZBX010004328.1, read as the reverse complement.
CATCCCCAGCTAAGAGCTCAGTAAAGTTTATTGCTATTATTATTATTGTATATCTTCCCCCATGACACTTCACAAGCCCTTTACCAGTTCTTCCTTTTCCTACTACCTTCATTAGGCTCCTATGCTCCAAATATAAAACCTATCTTAGCAGCAGCCTGCTCTCTGCTTTTTCCCTTTCCACAACCTCTGAGTTCTGCCTCTGCCACTGCAGATGCTTCCACTGTCCCAGCTAACAGTGTCCAGGACAGGCCCAGTGTTACTGCTCTTGCCCCTCACTGCCCTTGGAGTTGAGTGGGCTGGTGAAGGCTCTGACACTTCCCTGGGGATCAGCAGTTCAAAACACAACCTATGAAATTGTTTCTGAATGGAGAGCAACAGAGTTTTGCTGAGGCATTGCAGAAGTCAGAGAACACAGAGATTTATAGTAGGTGCTGCTTCCTTGGAGGCCAGCGACCCTGAATGCCTCAGGAATAATAATGAGCTCTCTCCTAAGCTCCCATCCTTATATGATTGCCTGGAAGCAGGTGAATTCTGTGCCAGCTAGTGTTTCAGGCTAATTAAAGCCATGTTCACCTGCCTTATCCACATATATTCTACCCTTCTCTCCTCACCCAGGACAGAAAAAGAGTGCTCCTGTCAGAAGGGATCCTTCTCCTCAGAATAGATCTTCCTGCATACACACACACCACTCACATCTGTCTATGCCCAGGTCTGGGCATTCTGTCCAAAAGAACCACATCTTTGATAACCGAAGACCAGGGAGATAAAGAGTCAGCCATCGCCAAACTGATTTGAATATGCCTTTCTTCAAGTATCTCTTTAAAAGGACAACCCAGATCTTTCCCAAAAAGATAAGATATCTAAATACCATAAAACCTACATATTTCACTCACCCTACATATAGATAGCAGGGGGAGCTTTAAAGTACAAATCTTTGAAATTATTCTCCTTTCGGGAGAAAGAAACTCAGCACCTTCTGCATCTTACTGTGTGAATTATTGCAAACAACAAGATGCCATGAAAATGGCAACTCCAAGAAGAAGAAAAGGAGAATGCCAAGATGGGTCACAACCAAACCAAAATTTCTGCTACATCAATGTGCAGCCTTGCCCATTCACAATTACTGTTACTAAACCATGCATCTTGATGGTACTTACCAGAAAATATTATATCGACTTCTAAAACTGAAAATATGTCTGTGATCACAGCAAAAAGAAATCTTGAGGGCTAGGCCATATGTCTTTAGTACCCAGGCCCTATAAAACCCAGCAGAGTGACTTCCATCCCTGTGAAAGCTCAACAAATGCTAGCTAAGGATGGTGATTCCTAGTTATAGAGATAAAAACCCTTGTACAGCATACACAAGGATTGCATACTCAAATGTTGACTGGAGTCAGGAAGTAATAAGCATAGTGAAATGTGCCAACTGAGAACCGGGAGGAACTGGAGATCTCACACCAGTCTAGGAGCGGAACCAGTACTCAGCTCCAGCTGATGACTGCTGTGTGGGAACACAGGCCAACAGAAGCTCCTGTTTTTTCAAAAGAAACCTGTAATTGTTGACAACCAATTCAACTTTTAAAAAAAAACTCCAAGCAGATCAAATGAAACATATCTGCAGGCCCCCAACTTGCAACCTCTTACCATAAAAGTCAATGTGCTTGGTTTGACACAAGATGGAGTTACTAATCTTTTTGGTACCTCTATTTCTCTATCCATAAAATGGCAGAATAATAATGATACCTTCCTCATAGGATTGTTTGGGGGGGTAGTTAAATGTGTACCCATGGTAAACATTTGGGATATCTGGTAACATAGTAAGCACTGTTACGAGTATTCAAAATTATAGTCTTTACACATTTGCCTAGCTCCATCTGAATGCAACATGATCGTAACAAAATATGTAGTATGTAAGTCATCATAATGTTTGATTGTATAATCTCAGTAAAGAACCTCACTGTACCTCAAGCTATGTTGTGAAGGAACCATTCTCTTAGCTCCACAATTTGTGACTATAGCACTGAGGCAGAAAGAAGTCAATTGGTCATTCAAGGTTACGAGGAGTCACTGACAGATACGGGAAGCATGTCCTTTTCTCAGCCTTGGGTATCCTGTTTACTGCGGTGGCCCCTTTTGAGGTCACTAAGTTTTCCTTGTAATTTTCCATGCTTTCCTTGTGTCAAAAAAGATAAGGTTTATAAAGGCAGTAAGTGGCTTTAGCCTGTAAGAAGTCTTGAGTTGTGGGTAGACTATTCTTTGTATTCATTTGCTATCTTTCAAGGTCCTTTGCAGAGCTTCACTAAGGCAACCCACTCAGCATCACTTGGAGACACATTTTCAGACTGGAACTGGCCAAAGTAAATATCCTTGAAAAACAGAAACAGTGAATATCTGTGAAAAATACTCCAGAATTCATCCTGAAACACAGGTGTTCCATGTGGTCTAGGGATGGCAGCACCAGCATTACCTGGGAGGTTGTTAGAAATGCAGAATCTTGGGACTCATCTCAGAACTATGAATGGGAATCTTCATCGCCGAATACTCGTGTGCACATTAAAGTTTGGGAAAATTACGAGGTGCCTTATCCCTGTAATCTCCTGGAGTTTATGATCAGGGAAGTGATAGGAAGAAGGATTCACCTTAGAAGTTATAGGGGAGGCTTTTACTACCTCATAGTTCACTCAAGGGACAAAACATGTCAAAAGCCCGCCCTCAGCATCTGTATAATTATAGACATCTAAAGATTCCAAAATTCCAAAGAAACATAATAAAATTGTTCTGGATTCTGGCCAATTTGCTGGGAGTTTTTAAGCTGAGGCCTTGGCAGATGCATTGGTGTCAGTCAGAATGGCTGCTGGGATCTGCTGCTCATTCCCTCAAGGGGAAAACATGAGTACTTTGCTTTCTTGGTGTCGCAACAAAATCAGGCAATGCCGCCAGGTAATATCTTATCCCTGACAGCCTTTCTCATTCCCTAGAGATGACAGAAGCAGGAAGGTAAGCCATACTCTTGCAAAAATGAGAAAAGTAAAGGACGAAAGGAAAGAAGGAAGGAGGAAGGGAGAACAGGAGTGAGGCAGGCAGAGAATAAGTGAGGAAAGAAGGAAGAAAGGAAATAAAAATAATTGTCAGGATGCTTACCATCTTCTTCCATTTCTGTCCTCTTTTTTCTTGTTGTGGAAAATCCATGCTTCTATAAATCACCCTGGGCTAATCATAAAGCAAGATGGCATCCTGTCAATGTACCTCTTAGAGGGAGGTGGGGAGAGACAAAGGGCTTTCTTTAGGATCTGGATACTCACTTCAGATGTAGGAAAATTCTGCCAGGTTTATTCCTCCACCTTGTTTACACCCCAGGCAGGCAAGCAGGTTTATTTATTTTGTGAGGCTGTCCATTTCCAGCTTTATGTCCAGTCAAGGAAAGTAACTGTGGATGTTGGTACATAGCTTTGTGTCCATTGCCTGGCGCATCCCTGCTCTGACCTGTCAGCCTGGATGCATGTGGGTGAAGCCCTCAACAGGCAACACAGCCGACCACCAGCCATGGGCATGGCCCAGTGGCTCTCACAATAAGGAAAGTGCGAAAATTCACCCTTAAAAAGAAGGTCGTAAAATCAGCTCATTTATGTTTTAAAAATTGTCTTCAATTTTGCTCTAAATTTTGCAGACAATACAAGTACTCCTGAAAAGCAGCAGGTGCATGCACATACACTCCTTGTTTGATAAAATCTCTCATAGAAGAGTTTATAAAACATGCAGGTTACCAGCAGCTCACTCAACGATGATACATCCAGGCTATAGCTCATAGGTGTAGTTCTTCAGATACCATAGTACCCAACAAGTATTTTGAAATGCCTTCTACGTGTATAGCACTGTGTTAGTTACACCTATACCAAGATGCTCATAATCCTTCCAGGAAGAAAGAATTAATCAGTAATGCAAATTCTATGTTATTAGATAGTCAGCATAGGTACATTTCTGGGTAATACTAGTTCAACGTGGAATACATGCAAATGATATTAAAAATTGAAAACATAACTTGCTTTTTTTAGTTGAGAGTCATTTTTCTTAGAATAATTGATCCTTTGGGGACATTTCCACAGACAGCATTGTCTCTGTACCATAAGTCATTTAAATTGAAGTAGAGTTTTCTGTCAGCTCAATAGGGCCTAGAATATAGTTCAGTCCCTTACAGGAAAGCCAAGGCTCTGTCTGGGAATCAGAAAGCAGCATGTCAAGGTTTCCAGAAAAACTAGTTGCACATGAACCACCGCTTCATGCCCCATTTTTTAAAAAGCAACCCTTTTAGATCATTTCCTATCTGTACAGGAAGAGGAGGCCTTGTTCACAGACCTCTGAGAAGGAAACATTAGCAGCAGTGATGACCCCCAAGTTCCCCCCACGGATGATTCCCTCTCTCAGCCCCTTGGCTTCTTTTTAACATGGATCACAATTTGAAGCTATTTTATTTGTTAATTTATTCTCTTAGTGTCACTCTCCTCACAGAAAGCTGCAGGAAGTCGACACTCACACCTCTCTTGTTCCCTGTTGAATTCCAACGCTTACCAGCCAATAAGGAGGTCAGTAAATATTTTTGAAGAAAAAATAAATGAATGAATGTTCTGCTAAAGCAAATCAGTGTTGAGGAGAAGGCAAGGCGATGCAGCCTCCCTCAGCCTTTGTCTCGCTCCTCTTGCTGGCCAGGTATGGGATGGATGATAGATGTGGGGAGTCACTGGTGAATGAGACAGGCACCACCTCCACCAGCTAGTCAACATTAGCTTGTAATCCTGTAAGCAGTGGAGAAAGCTGGAAAAAAAATCCTGACTGGAATGGCTCCCAAAAAGGATAGCATAATTCAAAGCACTTATTAAACATTTTTAGTGAGTGGCATTTCCTTTGTGGTTTGGGAAAAGCTTGTAAAAAAGCAGCTCTTGGTCGAAATTCTAAAACGTCACAGCATTCCTTTTCAAGCGGAGTCAGTGCCATCCACCCTGCAAATGACTGGAGTGCCATGGTCAGATTTCCAAGGTCAGCTCTGAAATACTATACTGAAACAAGGAGCCCTGTCTTGTCTACTCTGTGGCCCTAGCCACCAGCTCAGCTGTTGGCACAGAGTGCATGCTAGGCGATTTGACTCTTGATGAACAAATCAGATGTTTTCCTAATTCTTGTAAGTCCTGACACACAATTGGCACTTGGTAAGTATTAGCTGAAAGGGTGATTGAATATAAACAAAAAAAAATCAAGCAGTACCTTTTATTTGCATCCTGTTGGAAGGAATTCTCTAAGTGCCTCCTACATCATGTTATTTAATCACATTTCAATCATTAAAATTATGTAAATTTTTTGTTCCATTTTTTTCAGAGAAAACTGATGGAAATAAAAGAAAATGGGCAGGTGTTTTATGGATCTTGAACAAGACATGTTCAGTAGTAGGTAAGCTTCTAAAGCCCAGGAGGTCTACTTCCAGTTGCTACTGGAAATATTACTTCCAGTTTTAGCAAATTCAGGGTTAAATATTTGAATATTGAGAAGAAAGTGCTTCTCCTTCTTCTGAAAATAAGTGAAATAATGCAAGTGCATATGCTATTTTATCAAAATGTGGAGTGAATCTACACAACAATTTTCTTTCATAAAATGTATTTGTGCCTTGTAGAAATTCCCCAAATCAAAATTCTGTGTTAAAGGTAGACAACAAAGCAGTTACAGGACTTTGAATTTTTGCCACTGTCTTTATGTCCAGAATTAATGTAGCCAATGAAATAGCAAAGGTCTGAACTGAAAAGATCTTCTAGGGCCAAGAAAGTGGGCCCACCCACATGCATAAAAAGGGTGGGTCCACCCCTGCACTTGGAGGGGCAGGCCTTGTGCTCTGCTGTTCAGGGAGAGTGCTGCCACCCCAGTCTTCAGAGATGGTGTTCACAGAGAGTATGCTTGGACAGGGCTGGACCTCTACACCAGTGTTTGAGGAGAGCATGGCCACAATGCAAGCCTTTGGGAGGGGTTGGGCTGCTACTCCATCAGGCTGAAAGGACAAAGAATCAAGCCACAGATGACTCTCAGACCTTGAAATCCAATGGAGTTTACCCTGCTGGTTCAAACTTCTTTGGAACCCGTGACCCCTGTTTTCCTTCTTCCTTATGGAATGGGAATGTTTATCATATGCCTAGATAAGATAGAAGCTGGAGTTCAATGGAACCCAGAAGAGAAAGGAGAAGACACTGCCATGTGCATTGCCATGCGGTAGAAACGCTGAGGTCTAAGGATTGTGGCAACTAGCCACAGTCTCCCAAGACAAAACATCGCCTTGCTGATGCCTTGATTTTGGATTTCTCCTAGCCTCAAGAGTATAAGCTAATAAATTCCAATAAATTCCCATTGGTTAAGCCAATCCATTGTATGGTATTTTTTAGCAGCTGGGGAATTAATAAAATGTAATCTCTAGATAATCTTTGTTGTGCATAAAGCTGCCCTCAAGGACACCAGAGGAATCTTATTGGGTGAATTTATTTATCTTTTGTCATGATTCCCCTTTACCCATTGACTGTTTGTATTAACCTACCAACTAGCAACTCTGATTACAATAAGTAGATTTCACACATGAAATAATTATCATGAGCCAGTGAACCAGCCAAGAAGCCAAAGTGGAAAGTTTATTCATGTGTGTTCAACTGTACGGCTGTAGGAAAGCAGGACGTAAGACATAAAAATCATAAGGGGCTCTGGAGTCAGATGGTTGCATTGGAAATATGCTCCACCATGTACTAGATATAATATGAGACTTAGGGCAATTTACTTCTTTTATTCAGTTTCATCAACTTCAAGGCCTGTTCCTAACTCTTGAGGTAATTGTGAGGGTTACAGTAACCTGTATTACTGCATTGTTAGCAGTATTCAGCACAGCACCTGACACATAATAAGCATTCAATAAATGCTGACTGCTGTTATTAGTTATTATTATTACTTTAGTATTAGCAAGGAAGGTTTATGAATATCAATTCCAGTCATATGTACTCAAGGAGATTTAGTGATTATTTGTCAAACTTACCAAGAAGTACTTTATTTGGGAGACTCCTAAATATATCTTTCTGTATTTCAATTGTTATAATTTTCCAGTAGCCCCAGGGCTAATTAGGCCTGAGGCATTTAGCATTAATCTCTGGCTTTAGGCTCAGCAGATCCTCTTATTTCAACTGCTTGGGAGATGAGCCGTTAGACTAAAGTCTTACTGTTTTTTGACATTTGTTTCAATAGCAAAAACAGCTTTAATGATTTTGCTGGGATTGTTGATGATAGTATCTCTATAACCAATTGTTCTTTGAATATGAAGACTAATATGGGGAATGGGAAATATTTCTAATACTTGCTTTTGTGCAGAATAAGAGCAATTACTTTTACAGCATTTGGTGTGTGCCAGACATTAGCCCTTTCAGCATTGTTCAGAGCTTCCGATTTAAAGGTGCCAACATTAAGCCACTAAGGCCTAATTCACTTAGATTTTTTTTTCCCTTCAGTATTTCAAGTATTTCAAAGAATGTAGTGGTTAAATAAAATTCCACAAGGCAAATCTGTATGTTGCCGGATTTCCTCTAGGTTCTTGGCTATGTTACATAAATGAATTTAAGAACATGCCAGTTTAGTTAGGCCAGTAGTTTATTATGGAAATGAGAGAAGAGAATAGAAATGGGAGAAAATAACAGATTATAGGTCCCAGGTATTCTTGCGGGCTGGTCCAGGCAGAGAGAGGAAAAAAGGACGATTTAACTTCTGCGTTTGATTTTTTAAACCATTAATTTTTCCTCCCACTTGCTAATGTTCAGGGGAGGGGTCCCAGTTGTTTGCTGTTTTGATTGATTACTCCATGTATTAGTCAGCCAAAAGGGTGCTGATGCAAAATACCAGAAATCGGTTGGTCTTTATAAAGGGTATTTATTTGGGGTAGAAGCTTATGTTACCAGGCCATAAAGCATAAGCTTCTTCCTTCACCAAAGTGTGTTGCCACATGTTGGAGTAAGACCGCTGCCGACGTTTGCCAGGGTTGGGCTTCTTGGGTTCCTCTCTTCCCAGGGCTCCGTTTCTCTCCAGGCTCAGCTCATCTGTTTCCTCCACAAGGTCAGCTGTAGACTATGAGGCTCTCTAGGCTTTGTCTCTCTCCACAAGGCCAGCTGTGAACTGTCAGTTGAACAGCTCGTCTCTTCCAGGAGCCTTCTCTCTTTCCTCACGACCAAGGTCCTCTGTGTGCTTACTTCCCTGGGCTCCAGCATTAACACTCAGCATCAGAACTCCAACATCAAAACTCCAACCCAAAAACTCCAACTCTGTCCTTTGCCATGTCTTTTATCTTTGAGACCCCACCCACCAAGGGGCAGGGCTCAACACCCTACTGACATGGCCCAGTCAATGCCCTAATTATAACTTAATCATGCCCAGATTAACAGAACAGTTTACAAGCATAATCCAATATCTATTTTTGGAATTCATAACTATATCAAACTGCCAAACTGCTACACCCTACCTGTCAATTCTGCCCCCCACCCGGGGTAGCCCAATGATAAGTCCCCTTGAGAATATTCCATGCTTTTCCTTGATCCCAGATGAAATCCTGTTCTAAATGGGGGTGCTCGTGAGGTTCTTCCAGCAGCCTTTAGGTGTGGGGGGGGTCTTTCCCTCAGGCGGGTTCCATAGCCACGTGTTAAACGGCCGCGTTTTTCTGCCATGTCCCAGATTCGTCTTTTCATTCCCTAAACTAGCCTGCTTCATGTATACTTGGCTGACAAGAGAAAGAGAGCATGAAGCCGTCAACCTGATGATTATTAGAGATCATTTATAGCTAGTTAAGACACCGAAGCTGGAAAACAGACCTCGCTTTTATCACTAATAAAGGCATGGTGCCTAAGTGGTCACCATGACTCAGATCAAGCCTGCCATAATGAAGCTGAGTTCAAACATGCTTTCTCCATTCACAGAAGCTGTTTCTCTTTTATTTTTCACTCTGTCTTCTGGAAAAGGAGAGGGCACAGGGGAAATTTTGTGTCCAGAAATGAAAAATGCTCTGAATTTTTTGTAATCATCTAACCAACCCATGGTTAACATATAGATGGTCAATCTGGATTATGGGGTATGTGACTGACCTCATAGAAAAAAAGAATAGTAAACTCTCACAGGTTCAGTGGCCCTTTGCGGACTACATTGAGAAGCACCCTCCTTTTCCATCTGTCTCCTGAAGAGTGTATAAGACCTTATGATATGCATATTATAATGCATTTCTCCCCTAGCTTCTCTTCCTCTTGTCTTTATTTTCTTCTTTCCTTTATCCCAATTTCTTATCATTTTATGTTTACATTTATTTTGTCATTTTGTATTTTTGTAGACAATAAACTTAATTCTTCCTGAATAAGCAACATATTATTAATAAACAAGGCTGATTGTCAGCCCCCAGGGAGCCAGTTCAGCTGCAGAGGGTATTTATGGCCAACATCCATACTCTCTGTTCCAATAGTTCAGTGATAGGTCATGCCAGTCATTAAACATTTTTCATATTTTCCCCAAATTAAGTACACATATGTATGTATGCTTGCATGTAGAGCCAATCTGTGCTTCTATAACTCCATTGGGAGACAAAAGAATGCAAAAAAAAAAAAACCACCCAAAATTGAAAACATGTATCCCAGCTATTTTCAAACAAATATATCACACACAGTATTTTTTTAAAGGATCTGTAACTAACAGCTATGACATTAAGTATTCAACAAGGGAAAAGGCCATTAAGAGTCTGGTGTCCTCTCCAAAACTCAATAGTCACTCAAAGCTGGAGTTGCCCCAAAAAGGAAGTTTCTGCATCTCTGAATATGACTCCTGATTACCCTGAGACCCAGTCTTGTCCAGGACTTGTAGATGTGATCTGTCCACATCTTTCATCTTCTCACTTGATTATTTTTATAGATTTATAATACAGTACCAAGAGGGTTGATTTGCAAAAGACAGAAACCACTTTCAGAAGAAAGAAAATTTTATAAAGATCTTTCAGTGCTTAAAAAAATCATTGGAAGAACTAGAGGTGCAGGCTCTGGGCTAGGCTTTGAGGAATGACTCTGATGAAAAATACTTCAGAACTGACCTGCCAAGGAAACTGTTTCCTTTGTCACAATCAGGAAATTGGGGAATCAGGAAGCTGCTCCTGGAAATGTTGACCCCAGGAACACACTGCCTTAGCTATAACTAGTGTCTGGATACAGGAATTCCACTGTGGAAAAAACCAGTGCTTCCATGGCTCTGCTTTCCAAAAGAAACAACAGGAAAAAAAGTTGAAATGTGACCTCTAATGTCATGCAAATGCAGTTGATTGGCCCAATATAATCACATCTGGACCCTTAGACCAAGAAGGTCCCAGAAATGAATTTTTTTAGCATTCTGGTCTAATTTTGTCAGGCAAGAGGGCATGTTAGAAAAGCGTTTTTCAAATTCTACATTGCAAAGTACTTACGGGTCAAAAAATCAATTTATTTAATGGGCCATGAAATCTATTGCTTTTTAAGGAAATGAAATAGGATAGATCATTGTATCCTTTGTACTTACAGGGGATTGTTTTGTAAAGCCTTTATTTCAGGTTTGTGTGTATGTGTGTATTGCGTTATGATGTAAAATGATCATATGGGGAAGCGGGAGTGGCTCAGTCGATAGAGCCCCTGTTTACCATATGGGAGGCCCTGGGTTCGCTTCCCGGGGCCTCCTTGTGAGGGCAGGCCCACTTGCACAGCCTAGTGGGCTGATGCAGCAAGACCTCACAACAGGAAGCGGGTGTGGCTCAACCAATAGAGCCCCCGTTTACCATGTGTGAGGCCCCGGGTTCGCTTCCCGGGGCCTCCTTGTGAGGGCAGGCCGGCCCGCGCGGCGTGAGGGGCTGATGCAGCGGGACCTCACAGCAAGGGGAAGATAAGCAGACACGGAGAAGACACACAGCAAATGGACACAGCAAGCACAAGCAGCAAGGGGGGGATAAATAAATAAATAAATAAATCTTTAAAAAAAAATGTTTTAAATGATCATATGGACCGTATGGACCAGAGTCAATGAAGTTTGATATCCACTGCACTAGAGGGTAGAATAGATTTTGAACACCAATTCACAAATACCCAACATAAACCTTATGAAGCTGAATTTAATCTAAACTAACTGTTTTCAATTGCTGCTATAGCAAATTACCACAAATTTAGTGACTTAAAACAATTTATTTTTTTTTTTTTTGAGGTACCGGGACCAGGGATTGAAGCTGGGACCTTGTATGTGGGAAGCTGGCACTCAACCTCTGAGCCACATCAGCTCCCTGCTATGACCAATATTAAAAATAACTAGTACCTTTTGTTTCTCCTCCCCTTCCCGTCCCCCAGCATCAGATTAGAAATAATACATTTTATGCCAATTTAATAACTATAAGTCCAGTAGTGAGTTTATACTACTTTTATATATGTACCCCATTCCTGTCCACCATTGTTTAGAGTTGTGCTGCATCTACATTGTCAGAATATTGCCATCATAGACTGTATTGCCTCCCTTATTCCCATCATTTAGTCTCAGTTCTACAACTAAATGTATATTCAATACTCACAGGTAAATACATAGGCAATGCTCTCCAGTCACTTTAATTGTCTGAAATTCCTCAGGAAGGGATGTTGGAAACAATATTCCCTAAGTCCTAACATGTTCATAAAAGTTATCTATTAGTATCGGATGTAGCTCAAGTGTTTGAGCTCCTGCTTCCCATGTACAATGTCCCAGGTTCGATCCTTGGTACCTCCTAAAAGCAAAACAAACAAACAAACAAAACGGAAAAAAAAACCAACTCTCATTGGGGAGGAGATGTAGCTCAGTTGTTGAGCACCTGCTTCCCATGTATGCGGTCCTGCGTTCAATCCCCAGTACCTCCTAAAAAAAAAAGTTATCTATTGCCTTCAGGCTTGGCAGTGAATTTTGCAGAATATAAAACTCTTGGCTTACATTTCTTTCCCTGAGTATAGTAAATATATTACTATTCTGGCCAGAAAGCATTGTAAAAAAATGATTTCACTATGATTTTTTTTTGCCTTTGTAAATGATCTGAACACTTTTTCTGATAACTGAAAGAATGTTTCTTTTTCTTATAATCCAATAGTTTTGTTAGAATATGTCTTAGTGTTTGCTATTCTGAGACAATTTTCTTATAAACATGGTGTAGTTTTAAGACTTCTTTTATTCCAGGAAACTTTTTTATTTTTTATTTTGGCCATATTGCTTTACTTTGCTTTTGGGGGATTCATATGTAGATTGCATGTTTTTTGCCTACCATGTATATATATATAACTATCTCTGAAGTCTTTTTATTGTTTTTTATTTTTATTTTTTTTCTCTTATACTTTGTGTGTGAGAAAGGGTGGTCTTGAGCCTGTGGGGAGCAAGCTGGCTCCAGACTTCTCCAAGTCCATATCTCTTTGCCTCCAATTCTTATTTGTCCAAGGACAGGGAACCACAGACACACCTTTGTAGGAAGGTTGAAGTCTTTTTACTTTTGTCTTCAATTTTTTCATCTTTTAATTTTGTTTCTTTCCATCCTCTATTAGGGAAGGTCACAGACACCTGTGACACACCATTGTAGTTACTTGTCACTAACACAGTCTAAAAGAGCAGGGGAAGAAGTCCCACCATGGCTGGTCTCCTGGGGTGGCCGAAAATTGCTTCAGGTAGTAGTTGATAAATAGCTCTGCATGCCCCACTTCGCACCAGAGAAGAGAGACAAACGTGTACTGTTTGAGGGTGGTTTTTATCCACCCCAGAGGATTGTGGGCCCTGCCACTGAGAAGTCCTGTTCTGATAAGCATCTGGGGCTGTTTGTTCTTGGTTTCCAGGTTTAAGTTCTGGCAAGACCTTGTCTTTAGATTTAACATCTCCCCTAGTTTGTGGGAGGCACACAATAAAAAAGGTAGTACGGGTAGCAGATGCGGGTAGCAGAAGGCCAGAGGATGGTCTCTTAGTATATGTCTGTGACTTCCCCAGAGAAGGAGGTGGGGTCAGTAAGGTCTGGGTGATGGTGTCTATGACTTCCCTAACATCTTTGGCTTATGGTATCATCCATGATACCTTTTAATTTAGTCATCATTTAGGAAATTATCTTTTCTCTTTTTTTCCTAATTTTTTTTTTAGTTTGATCAGTTCTTTTTTCAAATCTTCCTTTTGTCCAATCATTTCATTTCTGAGATTTTCTAATTCCAATTTATGCTTTTCTATCACAGCTTCTAACATTTTTAAATTTCTTTGAAATTTTAGTTAATAGTTCTTACCTGATTGCTCATAAAAATGTTTTTCTGCTTAGCATTTTACTTACAATAAATTGTCCAGGATGTGACTGAAGTCCTTTTCTACTGATCATGCTTAAGTGATTCAGATTTGCCTGTACTTTTAGGAAATGTCCCTGTATGCTAAGTCAGTAGGGTGCCAGGGTGACTTTAATAACTTTAGAGCTTTAGGGCTACCTTTTTTGTTGCTGTCAAGAAATAATTGGCAAATATGGCCTCATACTTGCTCCTTCTCTGTCCCTTTCCCCCACTATTATCTGGACTATCTCTTTCCTTTGCCACTAGAATTTCTGCCCTGCTCAACTTGGATTCTACTCCCAACTTTGTCCTCAGTGAAGATCTCCATCCAGGAAGGGCACTTTGGTCTGTTCATGTCAAGAGTTCATAGGGCCCAGAACTCCCCAGCACCATCCAACCTTCCTAAGGCCCCCTCACCCTTTCCCAGTTTTTGCTCAGAGAAGCCTGTTATCTTCTTGTCATTTAACCATCACATGAAAGACTCAAAAATGCCCAATTTATTCACCTGGATCCTTTACAAAACCTCAAGCTCCACATATCAACACATATCCCAGAGCTGGTATTTGCTCCTGTGTTCCCATTCTTAAAGGGCTGCACCACCATCTACCCAGCTGCTCAAGCCAGGGAGGAATCTATGAGTCGTTCTTGACACTCACCCAACCCCTCACCTTGTTCTGTGGTTCTGGATAGCTTCTAAATCTGCCCGCTTCTCTCCATCTACTCTGCCTTAATCTTATTTCTCTTGCCTACATTCCCTGTCTCTCGTCCACCAATTTTTGTATCAATCCATTCTCCATACTTCACCCAGATAGAATGTTCTAAAACAGAAAATGGATTGCTTTGCTTCCTTAGAAAAAGTCCAAACTCTTTAAACAAGATTTACAGACAAGGACTATATAATCTGGCCACTGCTTATCTCCCCAGTCACATTTCTCTCTACTCTGTCCTTACTCACTTCTCACTCTGGCCCAGTCATACCACAGACGCTGTGGCTACGTCTGGATTCCAGGTAAATCTGACTCTCATGGTTTTGACAGATGCTTGTGCAGCACAGAAGCTCTCCTGCCTTGCTGCACAACTCTCTTCTCATCTTCATTAAGTGCTTTTTGATTTGTGCTGCAAAGTCCTCAGCCATGATTCACCAGACCTAACAAGTGCATTAACATCAAGAAAGAAACCATAATGGGCTTTTAACAATATAATTCCCCAGAAAAACAGAACATATTTCAATCCCTGAAATGTTTGTCTATTAAAAAATGCAATAATGAAAAGATAATTTAATCTTCCAGACATTCCAATCACATTTTTCCATAATCTGCTTTCTTGTGCTATTGGCTTGCTCACTCTTCAGAAGTTAGTAATAAAAAATAATAATGCTCAGCTCCACACTACTCTGGCTCGGAAGTTTTCTTTTGCAACTTTGTCATATTTCCTTAGTTTTTTAATTTTTTTTTCTCTTTCATCATGTTTCAGTTATTCTCCAAGTCCTCCTCTTGGTGTGGATGCCTCAAGATTAACAGGCCTTGCTGAGGGAAGCAAGGTGATTGAGGTTCTTGGCATTTATCATCTTCTTGATCAGAGTGAAATACGCTTTGTTGTTTGAGAATATAAATGAATAAAAAAGCTAAATAAGTAAATTAGGGAATCACTTAAAATTGCCAGGCAAACAGAAGCACCTAAACTCAATACCAAACAATGGATTTATAAGGTTTCTTTTGTTAGACAGCACTCAGGTAGAAGTTAATGGTTTAAATTCAAACCTTCCACTCTTCGCTCTCTAGTTCCCTGTTCTCAGAGACTTCATCCAATTGCAAAACTTTTACTCCAAACTCCATCCTGCCAATTCCCAGCTCTCTATCATAGGCCTGATTTTCACCGAAGAGCCAATATTTCCAACCATAGTTAGAATATTTATATGAGGTTCCTGCCACTTCCATAAATGCAGCATTTCTAAATTATATTCCTTCTTCACCTGAAGTCCCCCTTTTTATGGTTATAATATTACCATTGTCCCAGATACCCAAGTTCAAGTCATTCTACCAAGCACCTAATATATGCCTCTGTACTATATGCTGGGAGGAAAGCGGTGGGATATAATTCTCAACCCCAACCTGTTCCTTAGTCAGGGTTCTCTAGGGAAACATAATCAACAGGAGATATCTGTCAATAATATGAGATTTTATAAGTCTCTCACGTGACCGTGGGGGTGCAAAAGTCCAGGTTCCGCAGGCAGGCTGCAAACCAGGGGTTCCAATGAAAGTCCAATGAAGGTCCTTGATGAGTTTCTAGGAGAAGTTGGCTGTCCAAAGAGAAGCTAGGAAATTCTCTCTGAATGTTGAAATCACTTCCCCTTTTAAAGCATTCGACTGGTTGGATAAAGCTTCACTCATTGTTGACAGCAATCTCCCTGATTGATGTAGATGTAATCAGCTATCCTATGCAGTAAACTCACTGGTGACTAAAGTCCATAAATGTCCTTTTATTACAATTAGCCCAGTGCTTGCTTGACCAAACACCTGGGCACAATCACCTGGCCGAATTGACACATTAGCCTAACCATCATACCAACTCAACTAGGGAAAGTGACAAATAAATCAAATAGGGCAGGCACCAAAGTATGAAAAGGACTACACTATGATCCCTGTTTACTTTTCCTTTCCTTCCATTCCTGATATTGAACTTTCACCAATAGGTGCTATATTTTAATCCAAGATTTATAAGATTCATCAGTGGCACCACTCTTATCCCCAACTTAAAATATTAAAGTTGTGTTTCCCATGCTCTCCTGCATTAAATCTGTCCCAAGTACAATCAGTTCTTCTTTGGTTTTGTCCCACAGATTCATCTCTCCTCTTCACAAGGCTCCAGGTTATCACCTCCTGTCTTGGGCATTCTAGCATCCTCCTTCCAGTTTACTCCCCAGTCTAGGAGCCTTCTGGGGACTTGATCAGATGCACAGTGGGGAGCCTTTAAGAGGTCTCCAATCAAGGCCCACGCCACCTGGTCAAACTCGTCTCCCCACTAATCTCCAAAACTCCACTCAGGAGAGACAGCTAAGGCTAATTTAATCAACATCTTAACCCTTTCCAGCTCTTCCTAATCTATTCTATTTCTGACTGGACTTTAAGTAAAAACTCAAATTCCACTTTGTTTCCTCATTCTGTGACTAAACTAAATTGTTTCCTCTCTAACCTCACACAGAGCTTCTACAGATGCCCTGGGACACCCAAGGCCCAAAAAATTTGTTTAGAAATAGTTCAGTCTTAAAAAGACAACCAAACACTTTTGATCTTGAGATATTTGTGACAATATCCGATGCCTCCCAGGTTAACAAAATGAAGCAAGAGCACTTTGCCCAACCAGGCCAGCCCTCAGAAAAACTATTGTAGTAATAATCTCAGCCTACCATTACCCAACTTCCTT
This sequence comes from Cabassous unicinctus, assembly GCA_029593785.1. Classification (NCBI taxonomy): domain Eukaryota; kingdom Metazoa; phylum Chordata; class Mammalia; order Cingulata; family Chlamyphoridae; genus Cabassous; species Cabassous unicinctus. The sequence continues at coordinate 32,933 of JAQZBX010004328.1, read as the reverse complement.
TGCCTACTCAGGATGGCCTTTCTTTCCTAGCCCCTTTAAGCCCTTTCTTTATCCTATCACAACTTGTTCTCATGAAAGGACTTCATAAGCAGGGTGCTGACTGAGTCTTAAGATCAGTGTTCTGGTGCTAGTTCTAATAAAAGGAGTTCATATCAGGAGGAGTCACTTTACCTCTGTGCCTCATTTCCTTTGTCTCTCAGGTTCCTCTCAGCTTTAACATTTTCACATATGCATGACACTACATATACGATTAATAAATAAGTCCTAAATTCTTACTTCTCCTTGGAGTAATTTTATTTTAACAGACCTAAAATTTTAAGCAAAGGAAATGGATCTAACTCTAATATTTTAGCCAGTTCTTCTGAAGAAAAATATTTGGGAAAAAAAAAAAAGAATGCTGAGCATAATAGTTAGCTTTTTTCTGATGAGGTGACACAGTGGCCCATGATTTTTGCTCCACACTGATAACACAACATCAGGTAAAGAATTCAGGCATTAAGAGTTCAGTCACATAAGAATAAGAATTCAAACAAAAGTTTCATTTCAAAGCACCCATTGGCCCAACTAGAGCTCAAAATTGTTTGTAGGTCCAATAAATAGCACTATTGGTTGAGCAACAGCATTTCTGTGATCCTTTACCATTAAACTGTTTGAGGGATTCCTGCCATGTCATTTTGGCTGCAGGATTTCACTAGTTACTGGTCCAATGACTAGGAGGTCAGAATACTAAAAAAACAAAAGCTGAACATAAATGTCGTGGTCACTTTGCTTCCTCCAATCACCAGAAAAGGGCAGTGGAAGCAGGTGTTTGGCCTTTAAAGAATAGCTTCGTGAGAAGCCATAACCCAAGGGCTGAGTAATACCTCCTGGAAAATGAAAGACTCAGTGACCCACAGGGGAGAACCCAGATTCAACATCCTCAGCCTGCAGGTAAAGGACATGGATGTTATTTATTTCACTGAAGTGACAGGTACAGCTACCACCCAAAAAAAGCCATCTTGTTGAGTCAGATCTTTCTTTATCATCCTTATGTTATGAAGGTGAGATCATAAGCATAAAACAAAGGAAATTATAAGGGAATATTTTCAATCAGGAAGCTTTCAGTGAAGCATGTAATTAAGTGGAAAACTGTCAGTGATTGCCTATTGTATCTGCATAGGACAGGACACTAGTTTAATGGTTTGATATAAATGAGAAAAGACAACTTGGTAATTGACTTAGTACAACAGTAGAAAATGTTGGAAAGATACGTCTGGAGACAGCAGGGCATTGAATCTTATCTTAGTGGTGCTGAGCCCTGAATAAAAACATATAGAGTTGATCAGAAATTATTCTTTAAATAATAAATATATATTTTTAAAAGGAAACAATTTTCTAGAGGTTGTAAAATCGGCTGACCTGATTACAAACAATTAAGTCCACCTCTCTTATTTCCAACAGGGAGCCACTTTTTCTACATTCTAGAAAATGTGGAAGCAAGTTTCTCTGTACAATCAAGAACCAGATACAAAGTATTAAAGGAACAAAAGAAATCAGGAAAGGCCTTACATCTAAGACAAGGGTTTGCGTCCAAGACAGCTATTTGCACTCTTTCTTCAAAAACTTAATATAAATGCCACCTTACCCAACAAATTAAATCCTCTTACAACTCCTAAGCACAGCGCAACTTTTTTAGGAAGTTCAGGAATTTTATTGCATCTAAACCTACCCGCAATAAATAAGTGATTAACTACAGTTTGGAGATATTTCATAATGAAGAGCAGTTTGTTGCAATGTGAGATATTGAAAGCTTTGGTTTCTCTATACGGTCCCAAATTATAGAGAAGGAAAAAAGATGACATTAAAATCCAAAGGCAGAAAATAATGGTATGGTGATATCATGTTACAACTTCCTGTTCTAACCTAGGAATCAGTAATAAAATAATGATGGAGCATAATAAAGAACCAGTAATGGAAGTGGAAAGTGAGCAAGGATTGCAGCTGTGTAGCTGTGTAGCTTAAGGTTCTCTTATCCTTTCTCCTTCCTCTTCCTTGAAGACTTCCACCCCTTTTACCTTTATCCTGGGCCCAAATGAATCGGTATCAGTTGAACTGGGATTAAATTCTCATAGAATACAGACTTCTTTTCTCATAATATGAATTCATTTTGGAGCAAACAAAGGCAAAGAATTGACCAAACAGGGAACAGAAAATATTGTGTCATTTCATTACCTCAACTACACCCCTTAATTTCATCACTTTATCTTCTCCTTTATCTTCACAGTGGGGTAGAGAGAAGTGATATTCATTCAACAAATATTTTTTGTAAATATTATAAGTAAGGTACCTTGGCGATTACGAAGATAAAATACAGTCTTTTCCTAAGAGAATTTATACTTTTTTTAAATTTTTTTTATTTTTTTAAAAACATACTTAGATTACATAAATGTTACACAAAAAATATAGGGATTCCCATATGCCCCACCTCCCACACCTCCCACAACCTCCCACATAAACATCCTTCATTAGTGTGGCACATTAGTTGCAATTGAGGTTTTGTCATTAAGCATGGACCATAGTTCACATTGCAGAACTACCAAACTTTAACAAGAAAAATCAATCTCTCCTTCCTGAAAAATTTTATCTTCTGACCTCCATAACATCACCCTCTTATTCTACTCTTCCCGTTCTAAGCACACCATTGTAGTCACTTTCATTAGCTTTTTCAAACTTCCTACATTACAAACTATTCTTGAGGGACCATCTTTTCCCAAGATTTCAACTACCACTCTTTTGCAATTTACTCCCCAAAAACAGAGTATCAGACCCCAATTATTTCTTGAATTCCAGTTCCTTATTTCTAACTGCATTTTGAACCATGTTTACATGAATGTCCCAAAGGCATCTTCCCCTGAAAATATCTAAAATATAAATTATTTGCCTCTTTCCCCTGGCTCTTTCACCTCCCCCAGCATCTTGGTTTGATTTCCTCCAGAAGCAAACCCTGAGATAAGGCTTTTAGAACAAATAGTTTATTTTGAAAGTGATCCAGGAGACACTGCTAGTGAATTGGAGCAGTGAGACCAAGAAAGGAAGGCAGCCAATAAAGACTTAGTTATCAAACAATTACCACTATGGGAACCAAGAGCTGAGTCCTACTGGAGAACTCTGGGAGTAGAGCACAAACCTCACTGTACTCTCACCTGATGTGCGAAGACACTGAGGTATTTACACACCATCTCCTGATAAGCAATGGTCAAGGGCTGTTGCTGGGGGCATTAATTCCCTAGCTCTTCCTTCTCCTTTGCGCTTACCACTGGGGAAAGCTATCAGGCAGTAGGAAGTGCACTTCACCTATAGAGCTGCAAGCAGGGGTTATGAATGGGAGACCAGCAAGGACTGCTTGACCCTTTAGTTTGCATCTTGGTCTACGACACCACAACCCACCAATGGCCCCAGCTAGCAAACTTAGAACCATCCATGAATTTTCCCTCTTCTTCATGCCCCTTCTCCCCCAACACACACATTTACTCAGACACCAAGACCTACTGATTTTACACTGATCGTGGTACTAAATTTTTTGCCCATCTCAATTCTTATGCATTGCCTTAATTCCTTCTCCTAAAATAGTGCCATGCTTTCCTAGCTGTTCTGTGGACTTCCAGGCTCCTACCAGCAGAATCATCCATCTTTCACACTACTGCTGTAGGTTTAATAAGAATACTAACAGCTAATACATACTGAATGCTCTCTCTGTACCAGGCACTGGGCTAAGCACACTACATGCCTTATCTTGTTTAATACTCAAAACATACCTGTATGGTAGGTAATGGCTTTTATTCACATTCTACAGATAAAGTCCCTGAGGTTTAGAGGAGTTAATACATTTGCTCAAGGTTGCAGAGCTAATAAGTTCAGAGAAGGAATTCAAATCAAGCAGTCTAACTCCAGAACTCTGGTGCTTAACAACCATACTCTCTTGCCACTGTACTTGCCTTTTTTAGAATGTAAACCCAATTCTGTGATTCTTCTCATTAAAATCCTACTACATCAGTGGCTTCTCAACACTGTAATGATTAAAATCTAAATTTTAAACATGGTACAAAACCACGTCATGTAACTGGCCTCAGGTTCCCTTTCTAGCTTATCATTCTCCACCTGCACTCATGTAATTCCAGTTCAAAGGCTTAAGCCACCAGGAACGGGAAGCAATGTGTTTGACTAAACTTGGGGTGCTTTGAGGAGAGTAGTAAAAGATAAGCCTGTGTTCATATCACAGAGGCCTTCTATAAATCACTAGATCAAAGAAGGCATGAAAAAGCTGTGAGGATTTCAACTTCACACCAGTCAGGAATGGCCGGAGCCAGGTGAGAGGCGGACTGACCTGCAAACTTACCCATGGAGTCTTTAAATTCTCCCGAATGTGTTGTCTGGCTTCCCGCTCGCTTTTCCCTCCGCCTGGATATCCAAGCTCCTTGCCTACCAAGGCCCAACCCTACCTTCAATGGTCAATCCAACTGCTACTTCTATGGCTAGGTCTTTGCTCACTGTGCATATCACTCTTCCTCTGCTCTGACCTCAAAAGGGACTTATTGTCTGTCAACGGGCAATGCCTTGTATTCTTATAAGGTCATTTCATTTTTCTCTGAAAGTAGAGTTCAAGTGCATAAAAGAGCATAGAAGGCATCTAATATTTCACTGAATGCCCTTCAGTGCTTAGCATGCACAAGATTTGCAAAAGACAATTGAATGAATAAGTTATAGGACCTATCAAGATTCTTTCCATGCCTGTGATATTTCAAATCCTAATTTTCTCACATTTTGAAAGTATGTTACCATGTAGTAAATTATACATATCATTGTTGAAAGAATATTAAATTCTGAAGGTCAACTCAGGTCTAATTAACAATAAGCAACAGGCTATCTTTCATATGAAAGTGACCCACTATCAGTAAAGCAAACATTGTAAAAGTTAAATATTCACAGGGCTGGGCTTTATCAAATAAATGGTGTTATGGGTGGTTAATATTGCACAGGATAATTGTGTTATACCTTTAGCAGGATATTAATCATCCACCACCCCACCACCAGCTCCCCCACACCATCCCTCTTTATTATTTTGCAGGTTAGCACTTTGGATACAGACACAGTGAGACCTATTTCCCTGAGAGGAATAAAAATGCCAGTAGATAAATACGAAAATAACATTTCACAAAGGAATTCATTTCCCGATGTTGAAAGCATATGCAGATCATTGTAGTTTTGTCATCTATTCCAGCTGTTCACACCTTCATATGAAGCAATTAAAGCTTGCTCCATTCAGGAAAAGGATGGCTATGGAACTATATTTTCCACATGGAGTTAGCATTTTACCACTGACATGCCCAAGAGAATTATGCTCCAATAGAGAGCATATATATCTGTTGTGAAACATTATGCAGCAACAAGGCAGGAAAAATGGAAACTGACCCTCATTAAAACAATCATGCCATCCTATGCTGCAGATTGAAGACAGTCTTCCTACGCAGTAGAGAATTTCACTAACGGGTGGAAGAAAGAATCTCTTGGTGCTCAACTCACAGTAGAATGCCACAGCATAATTAAATCAGCTCTAAGTTGTCTTGGTTCAAAATAATTTTAGAGAAAATTCTGTTTCAGTGAAGATAGCTCTGTTCCCCTGGGATGTTGCTAACATAAAATTCAAAATCAAAAGACACACTTACTTAACCATAATTAGGTAATTCTGTATGCATATTAAAGAATACCACCATATGCCATGGTATTTTACAAACTAATACACACATTCATAATTTTTATCATAAAAATTCTGTGACATAAGTAGAGTATATTTACTCACATTTTATATATTAGGACAGGCCACTTTAGTAAAGTTTTTAGGGAGTCAGTGCTTAGGGTTATGTCTGGATAACCCTTTCAAAATAAAAGACAAATTTCTTCATCTTGCATCATCAACCACAAAGAAGGAAGCACAGTAGACAGTAGATCCCTTTGGGTTCTGGAGGTGATGCAGTTCACGTCCACCTAGGAATGTTGCCCCAGCCCTTTTACCAAGGGATATGAAAGGCTTCCAGCTTTTCATGAGTCCAGCAATAGGACAGGGCTCTGAAGCAGGTTCAGGCTATTTTGAAAGCATTTTGAGTCATAAAATTTGGCAGATCCTATGGGGTTGGAGGTGTCAGGAGTGGAAAAAGATTTAGTAACCCAATAGGAAACCCAACAGGAGAATAGACACAATAGGAGAATCACAACTCAGGCCCCTGGGATTCTATAGCAAGGCCATGTCAACTAGAGCAGAGAATTATCAGCCCTTTGAAAAATAGCTTTGGGGCTATTCTTGGACCCTGGTGGAGATGATACTCTTTAGTATGGGACACCAAGTAATCATGTGTTCAGGCATTTCCATTATATACTGCAATGTGCAGGTGTCAACATTCTTCAAAATGCACCAATTTTCAGGTAAGCCACCAAGGTCTGCCTATGTGGTAGAGTGATATGAACTTAGAATGTATCGTGGCTGTAGGAGAGCCCAAGTGCCAGTTGTGGCCCTGAGAACAACTGCAGTAACAGGGGCTGTTGTATATCCCACTAACCTTTTGAGTTTTCCCTCAGAAAGAAAGGCTCACAGGAACCGTGGAGTAGCTGCTTTTCCAACCTGTGTAGAGAAATATACCTATGTGGCAAAGGTAGTATACTATCAGAACGTGCTTTGCTGACCTTGAACTACAAGGAAAGGAATGCACAAAAAGCCCAGCTGTTGCACTTTGAAATCCATCGCTGGGTTGACACTGAGGCCACGTTGCCCATGGACTGCTCCCAGCCAATGAATGAATGTGGCAAATATATTATTATATTATATACATGTATTATTATAAGACCCATTCTTAGGAAATAGGCGATGCCTCTGATTGCTGACTTCAGCTTGAGGACTCCCTTTCAGCTTTGCCCAATCTCCTTTAGCATCACAGAGATCTAGGACACTTCCATCCAACCTTCTCTGCCTTTCTTCTTCACCCGAGGGGAACTTACATGGCAATATGATGACTGTCCCTGCTTTTCCTGACCCCCTTCTCATTTACTCTCACCCAGGCACTCTTAATAAAATCCTTACAGGTTTAATCTCATCTTAGCATCTGCATTTTGGATGATCCAGACTAAGACACATAAATATATATTTTGAAAAGGTAATTTAATTTCATACTCTAATGTTAAATTAAATGCTAATGAAAAATCACATTTAAAATGCAAGAGGCAAATAGTATGGCCAGAATAAGCTAGACATTGATATCTTGCTAGATATTGTGGGAAAAGAAAAGAAAAAGACATTCACATGAAGATATATATGTAATACAATGGATGGAAATATACCAAAATGTCAAAAGTGGTTATCACTGGGTAGTAATTTTATAGGTGGTTTTCCTTTTATCTAATTTTCTGACGATTTTGTTTTCTAAACTAAGATTGTTTTATTTTATAATTTAAAACATTGTATAAACATAATTTAACAAATAAAAATTTTATAGAAACATAGATAAAATACAATTAGCTAAGCATAAAAATGGTTGAGATACATGATGCTTTCCTAAAATAGTTTATTATTATTTTTTGTTGTTGGTTTGTTTTAAATTGGAACTTCAAAGAGAAAAGTGGGATTTCTGATCCCACAGCACTTTGATATGATTTGAATATGTAGACTAGAATCACTGTCTTCTTTTTAAAAAATGGGTAGATATGAACAATCTATTGCATGTTTATGAACAAATTTTCTCCTATATTACTAGGAGAAAATATAGTAGCTCCAAAAAGGTAAGAAAACATATGGAGCCCCATGCTTCCTTTCAAAAGCAAATAAATGCTGCTTTTGATATAATTTATGGAAAAACAGGGTCTCCTACCAAGACTATACTTCATTATGGGTTATATGGACCACTGTTTCTGAAAGCATCTGAGTGTGTGTGTGTTTGTTGTGTGTTTGTGTGCATGGTAGTTAGGGTGGGGCAGGTATGGCAAATACTTTTCACTCTCCTGCCAACTCTGGTAGCTCCATAGTGACTGCCTTTGTTGAGAAAAATTCTTAGGCAGTATCCAATTTAGGTGGAAAGAAGAGTGACATGACATATAAATGATGTCTGCCTAAGTATGAAAGGGAAGGTATTTGTTATCTCTGAGGTAATGGGATAAGCAATGTACCATCAATCTAAAGGGTTGTGTAGTGGTTTTTTGTTTTGTTTTGCCAGGACATTATGTGACTTCTGTGTGACAAATATTTAAGTTTTCTGTGAGCCTATTATTGATCAAAAACATTATGCTTTTGTGTCTTTTGAAAGTCTGTTGATTTTGAAGCTGTTAATTGTTGACCAAAGTAGTTGAGGAGTTGATGACATAAAGCAGGAGATTATTGATTGTTACCCACAAATAACCTGAGAATCATGAGCATTTGGAAACTAATGATCTATATTTCTGGGAATTGATTATTTTTTTATGGAGATGGGGGTAGTTGTTCACATACCATTAAAATTTACTAAGATATCTTCTGTGTTTGCGCAACACTAAAATGTTTGTTGTAATGTAAATTGAAATGCTGGAATTGTATCATTTGAATATTTAAATATAATTCTTTTTTTTTTTTTTTTGCTTAGCTTTAAAACAAAAGTGTTCATGTATTATGATTTGTAAAGAAGAGTAGTACTCCCCATGGATACAGAATAGGTGTATTTTATAAGTTATTCAGAATGTAATCTGGAAGTATTAACACACAAGTCAGAGTCAGGACAGGCTCTCTAGTGTTTCACAGTGTGGGGCTTGGATCAATTCATCAGAATCACATGGGGCTTTCTTCACAATGCAGTTTCCTGGTCCCTCCTCTGTGCCTTCTTAATCAAAATTGTTGGGTTCTAGAAATCTACATATTTAACAAGCACACTCATTTGAGAACCACTGATCTAAACTTTTGAAAGGGTTTTGCCATTTAATCCTTCAGGGTAATGTCCCTACTCCCTCCCCCCCACCCCTACCATTACCCTCCTCTAAAAACAACACCAGCACCTAGATGGTTCTCTATTCCAAACCTAAGTCTCCAGAGCAACTTCTGAGAAACAAGTGTGCTCATTCCTAACCCTGAGAAGGTGTCAACATGCTCAAAAATTTTTGGAAAATAGTTGCTAGCAACTTTACTTAAACCAGGAGTTCCTCTACTCTTGCATTCCTCTTGGATGGCATATATTCTTTCAGAGATTCTTTCACACTGAATGTGCAAAAGACCTCAGGGGCATTTCCATCATGAGGGATATGAATTATTACTGGTAGTTTTTATAAAGCTGATTTGAAAAGCTATAGTAGCAGTAAGAGTAGTAGTAGGTGGGCATCACCATCTCCAAATCTTCAAGATTGGGGAATGAACAATGGACTAGAGTAGACTTACTATTGTTCTACTATAGACTTATTGTTATTCTAGCAATGGAAGAACTTTTATCATTGATGTGGAGGCAGTGGCCTCCACAGTGGCCTCCACGGAGGTTCTGAGGGGACGGAGAGGGAAAAATAGTTGTAATATGTGGGCTTTTTGAAGACATTGGAATTGTCCTGTATGACATTGCAATGATGGATATGAGCCATTATATATTTTGTCAAAACTTACAAAACTGTGTGGGACAGAGTGTAAACTATAATGTAAACTACAATCCACAGTTAGTGGCAATGCTTCAATATGTGTTCATCAATTGTAACAAAGGTACCACATTAATGAAGGATGTTGTTAATGTGGGAAAGTGGGGTGGGGGGAGTGGGGCATATGAGAATCCCTTATATTTTCGATATAACATAAAAGTTTCTTAAAAATTTTTTTTAATTTTTTAAAAAGAGTAAGAGTAGGAGTTGATAGCAATTGAATGTATTGCTTTCCCTACATCAAACCCTGTGTGCTTTGTTTTCAGATATCCTTGGACTTGAATTGTATACATCTACATTGATAATTAACTTTTTGAGCCTTATATCTGGAGCAAAGCAGTGTTCTTCATAGCCCACCCCTCATGTATACCCCCTGGAAGAAAATATGGATTTGAAGGAAGCCTTTCTCTTTATACAGTCTCATTTGAAATATAATAATGATTTTTAAATGATATCATGTCAGCAAATCCAGTGAATGGTCCCTATAAAGGCTGTGTCACCTAAGATGATTCATGGAATTGATTATTCTTGGTTGAGGCAGGAATCCATATCAAAAAGGAATTGCTATCTAGTATTGCAGTTGTCTTAACAGCACATGCACCAGACTTCTGTTGGACCAGACACCAACGCTGTGTTGACTTTTTTTTCAATTGTAAGCCTTGTGAATTTACTACTGGACACTACAGTGGGTGAAGCTTTGGTCCTTAGATACAAAGAAAATTTTTACTTAAAGTTTTGAACATATACTATTTCTGGTAAAAGATAGATGGCTCCATAAAATATGCAATAAATCCAGTCTTTTGGGGATTTTAAAAGTTAACAAATGTGAGAACTTATTGTGGTGCCCATTTGTGGCTCAGAGAGGTTGTCAGCATTTCAATTCCTAACTTCTGCATTTTTAATTCCATTTGGGCAACAATGAAGTCCTACATCATGGAAAGGAAAGCTCTGTCCAGAAAACTGTTTTTTACAAAAAGACTGTTTTTATCTGTATTTATTGGGAGATCACCAAAAAAAAAGTTTTGTTTTATCTCTTAAACAGATAAAGCATTTATGCATGAGCACGCTGACAACTTCTCTTAAAAGAATTGCTACAAGTCGGGATTAGGAGAAAGTATACTTGTTTCCTAGTGCTTCTTTTAAATGCTTTCTCTCTTTTTTTGCCTATAAAATTGTAGAAAGGGGACAGGGAGTAATATTCCCATTTTAATTAAGAAAACACCTTACTTAGCCCCATATTTGTCTCTAGCAACTCTGGTAAACAAATTAATAACTCTTTTGAAAAAAGGTATCTGTTAGACCTTACATGGAGTTCTCAGGCCAGAAGAAAGAACTAGAGATTGAATCAGGGTCTGAAATGAGCATTGAAGGGTCAGTGATAAAGGCACAAAACTGGCAATCAGGAATTCAGCATTCTGCCCCAACCATTAGCAAACCATGAGATCCTAGGCAAGACCCTGCATTAATCCAGCAATTCTGGCTTTCTGGGGATAGAATGCTGCTGTAGAAACATACTCTGCCAATGGGCAATATTAAAAAATGTTTGGTCTCCATCCCAACCAAACCCACACTACTGTTTAGTAATATTTTTACACTGGCCTAGAATTCAAATTAAAAGAGAGACAGATGGGCTCTAAAACTGAATGAGATGTCAAGGAAGATCTTGATCAGAGGACATGGCATTCACCATTCCAGTGCCGGAAGATCAGTCTTCTGCTGTCAATCCAGAGGAGGCCCATTGCATTTCTGGTGGGAGTTCTTAACCTGAGGAAATGAACAGGTAAGCCTCAGGTTGCTGCGCCTCCCCTGAAACTGGATGTAAAATTAGGCAATAGTGCCTTTCCCTGGGGAAAGGGTACATTTGCATCTTTAAGATTTCCATAGAGGTTCAAGACCAAAAAGTTTAAAAGCCACTTCACGTACTGTATAAAGAAAGGAAAGTGGTGCATTATCCACATCAGCCTGAGAGGGGAGATTGGTATTTTGGCTTTGAATCTATAGTTCCATATGGCACATGATATACCTGCCATATGACATACTTAAAAAGGGTTCCACAAATAAATGAGTGAATGAATAAATGAAAAAACAAATGCACAAATCTCATTTGAGGATAAGTTGCCAGGCCCTGTGAAGCACCCTGTCTGTCTCAAGAAGTACAGCTAATCAGAAACATCAGTTCCTTAAATGAACCATGATCTCTGCTTCCCCCACAGCAATTTGTGAACAACCGTGGTCTGCTTTTTTTTCCTACTAGCTATATTATTATTATTGCCCATGGCCAATTAACTTCAATGGAAAAATGAAATCCATCACAATATTCATTTTTCTAAAAGAGAAGTTAGAAACAATCTTCTCTGAAATAGGGATGCATGATAAAGGACATACGGAATAGACTTGAAAAAGAGAGCAAGCGCTGTTCTTGGACCACCAAGTTTGGGTTATTGAGGTTAGAACAAAGATATCAGATTGGTGTCTGTTGGGCCACAGGCCAAGGCCCTTAGGTATCCCTGCTAGGACTGATCTTTTTGCCCATTTCTTCAAGAGCCCATTAAATTGTGGTTACTTTAGCTCCGACCCAAAACCCAAATATTCAGGTGTCTTTGGTTTATTTGCTGCAGTTGTTCTCACTCTGGTCCCATTCTAACCAGCAGCTGTTTTTTTTTTCATGCTGCCCATTGCTGATGGTCTGTTATCCTGATCATATTCCAGGAATGCCCTATTGAGAGAGCTTTCAGAACTGCCTTTGAAAAATCTCTGGAACTCTACACTCTTCAAAGAGCCCTGATGCTGCTGCACGAGAAAGCCAAGTTGCTGCCTTCCATATCCACATTCCCAATACAGGGCCACTGTTGGGGTTCCATCAGTTCTGGGGAAGATTGCTGCTTCTGGGAAGATGTCCTGAGACGTGCTGCAAGATGGCTGTGTAAAATCCACAAAGCACTTCTACTTCTCTCTTGCTACTTCTCTTTTGTATATATCATCTTTGAAAAGTTAAAACTATGTCTTCCAGGGCAGTTTTGTGCCTGAAGGATGGGCCATTAGCAGGAATGTCCCCTCATTGTAACTGACTTGAAACAGACCTGAAAGATACAGCTCTTCAAGGGCTCAATGGTGGGCAAAAATCACAGGTTCCAGTTATGGGACTCAAAAAGATTTTCATGGATCTTAGGTGGAGGCACTTTTGCCATCCTTGTGACATCCAAGGATATTCACCTTACCCAGGCTAATGCTCCCACATGGGGCATTTGCCTAGTGACCTTAGCTTAGCTTAGTCTACCTTACCCTGTGCCTGAATCATTCAACAACTTTCTGCTCAATACCTATTTTAAGCCTATGTTGTGCGGGGTATCAGAACTAAAATTTCTACCCTCAAAACTTTGCAGACTAACAAGGCAATGTGAGATTATGGTAAAAAAAAAAAAAAAAAAATTAATCTATTACAATAAAGTATACTCTATTACTTAATATTATTCTAAAAAATATTGGTTGTTGCCATCATACAAGAGAAATAAATGAAGCAAAAGTAGACAGGAAAAGGCAAAATTGTCATTATTTGAATATGATATGGTTATATAACCAGAAACCCAAGAAAGACAACTAAAAATCTCTTAGACACAATGAGATTGTTCAGAATAATCACTGGTTACAAAATCAAAATTAATTTCCCAAAATCAATTGCTTTCCTATATATAAATAACTGGGAAGAAAATATAATGAATCAAAAAATAATTAAAATAAACTTAAGTAATTTGGATCTATGTGAAGAAAACTTTTTTAAAACTCTGTTAGGAGATACAATTCAAGATGAATAAATAGACATGTCTGTTCTTTGAGAGGCAAAATAAATATCAGAAAAACATCAATTATCCTTGAAATAATCTATACAATTAATGCATTATTATTTTTAAAAATACACATTTCTTAGTAACTTACTAAACCATAAAATTTATATGAAAAAAAATTAGGTACTGGAACAGGAGTAAGTTGATAGATGAATGGAATAAATTTGAGACCTCAGCAGTAGATCAAATATATTTTTTAATTTAGTATACAAAAAGAGAGCAACATTTTATATCAGTGGGGAAAAGATGAATTATTTAAAAAATGGCCTGGCATATGGACATGAGCAAAATGCTTCCATGAAAATAATTTCAAGATGAATCAAATATTTAAATTGAGAAAAAAGCTATAAAACTACTAGATATAAAACAAAGATGGAAAAGAAATTCTCACAGAGGTCCACATAGGACAGGGACAAATATGTATCCATGCAGAGGTGGGGAGTTGGAGGTGAGGGCAGCAAGAATAGGTAAACATGAGAGAGTCATGTCATGAAGCATTAAGAAGCAACAGATTAGAAGTTTATAAAATAAAAGAATTAGATCTTAAAAATCTGGGTTTCAGCCAACATGTAAAATACTTGGAATGCTTCACCTCATCCTTACAACAAGAAAAAGCTAAACAAAATGAAAAGCAATGTCTTTTCTTGACCCATTGAAGAACTGAATTTGCAAGGCAAACCACCACCCCAAAACCTGAAGAATCAGGTGAATTCAGAGAGTGGCAACCAAAATTTGCATACATATAGCAGAAGCCACAGGGGCCATAAACTTGTAGGAACACTTAAATAATAATTTTAAAGAATTGATGGAGGCTGAATGTCCTGTCTGTCGCTCTTGGCCCTGCCGTGTCAGGGCCAGAAGGTGCCCTGTGGCTGCAGATCCCGTGTGCATCTGCACGTGTGTGCCTGGGTATGACTGAGCAGCCAGCTGGTCTCAGCTCCAGGGCCTTGGCAGGTGGGAGGGGGCAGAGGGCAAGCGCCCAGGGGGTGCTCCAGGCGTGCAGGGTTGAGGCCTGTGGTGGCTCCGGCCCAGTCGAGCACGCGCCTCTTCTTGCTCCACAGAATGACTGTGTGGCTCTCCACAGCCCCAACGGAGCCCCTGACTCACTGGTCCCAGGTGCGGTGACTGTTCCAGTCAGCACTCTTCGCCAAGGCCAGGGACACACTCTCGGGGACATGTCTGCTGAGTGCCAACAAAAGGTGTGGCCCGCTGCCCAGGGTTGGGGGTCGGGGGTCAGAGGGAGGCCAGGGGGCTGCGCGGGATCACGGCTGCCCTTGCCCCCACGCCCAGACAGAGCTACAACTTCAGTATTGTGGCCCAGGTCGACCAGACAGGTTCCAAGTCCAGTAACCTCCTGGATCTGAAAAACCCCTTCTTCAGTTAGGGTAGGCCTCAGCTCCGGTGGAGGGGTGCCTTCCTGGGCCCGCGGCCCCCTTGGCTCTGCCCAAGTGGGTAGTCTCTGCTGTAGAGGCTAGGAAAAGAGTGAGAAATTCTCCTGGAAGCCACAGTCCTAGAAGGGCTCCACACTTTCATGGGCTTTACCTCCAGATAACTCAGCAGGTTATCACAGAAATATCCCCTTATGACCCTGGTGGAGGGGTAAGTGGGGGGAAATGTGGAAGAGTAACCCTTGTGAAATATACCCAGAGCCTTCTTCATGACAAAGACCCATACTCCAGGAGGGGAAAGAAAAAAAAAAACGTTGACCAGATCTTGTTCCAGAGCCCTAGGACTTCAGGCTCCTCTAGCCTTTTTGCCTCATCTAAGTTGGGAAGGGTTGGATAAGGGAGAAGCAATACCAAAAGAATTTTGAAAGCTTCAGGCCAGAGACATAGGGCTACTAAAAGACTGATTGAAAGATTATAGAATGCTCTCCCTCCACCCACACCTTTCCACCACATCAATGGGGATCCAGTATGATAATAATGGATTACAGCTGAAAGAGCTACAAGACACAGATTCTCTCTGAGGAAGAGCACTCAGGGCAGCCCAAAACCAAGAAGGGAGACAAAAAAAAAGGTACTAGAAGAATTGGAAATGTTTGGCATCTAAAGCTACTGCAAACACAGCCCTACTCTTAGTCAGATTAACATAAATTCTCACATTATAAGGCTATTTACATCAGTACCTATTACCTAATACAACATGTCCAGTTTTCAACAAAAATTACAAAGCACACCAAAAGGCAAGAAAAAACATTTTGAAGAGACAAAGCCAGCATCAGAACCACATGCAGATATCACACTGATATTGGAATTATGAGATAGGGAATTTAGAAAAACTATGATTAATATGTTACAGACTCTAACAGGAAAAGTAGAAAACATGAAAGAACAGATGAATAATATAAGCAGAGAGATTAGAATTCTATGTAAGAATCTAAGGGAAATGCTAGAAATAAAAACCACTGTAATAGAAATAAAGAAGAACTTTAATAGCCTCATCAGTAGATACAAGCAAGAAAAACAATCATTGAGGTTAAAGATAGGTCAATAGAAATTCCCCAAACTGAAATGTAAAGAGAAAAAAGAATGAAAAGCAAAACTGAAAACAGAACTGAATATACAATTACTGTGAGAAGATTTCAAAAGATGTAACATCCATAATTGGAATGCCAGAAGGAGCAAACTAGAGAGTGGAGCAGAAGAAATAAATGAAGTAATAATGGCTGAGAACTTTCCAAAATTAATGACAGACATCCGCCACAGATCCAGGAATCTCAGATAACACCAAGCAGAGAAAATACCAAAAGAACTTTACCAGGCATATCATATTTAAACTGTGGAAAGCCAAAGACAAATGGAAAATTCTGAAAGAATTCTGAAAGAAAAATAAATACCTTGCCTATATAAGAGCAAGGATAAGAATTATAGTGCACTTATCATCAGAAACCATGCAAGCAAGAAGAGAGTGGAAATATTTAAAGCTGAAAATCAATCAATGTAATCCACCATATCAACTACATCATGTCAGTTGACACAAAAAAGCATTTGGCAAAATTCAAAAGCCATTCGTGATTTTTAAAAAACATTCTGCAAACTAGGAATAGAGGGAAGCTTTCTCAAAGTGATAAATATCTACAAAAAACCTCAGTTAACTTTCCCCCTAAATTTGGAAACAAAGAAAAATTTCCTCTCTCCCTTCAAATTTACTAAGAGTAACTATTGTCCTAGCTAGTACAATATGACAAGAAAAATATAAAAGGAATGAAGATTGGAAAGACATGAACTGTAGTCCGTGGTTAGTAGCAATGCTTCAATATTTGTGGTACAACTGCAACAAATGTACCACACT
Organism: Cabassous unicinctus; assembly: GCA_029593785.1. Classification (NCBI taxonomy): domain Eukaryota; kingdom Metazoa; phylum Chordata; class Mammalia; order Cingulata; family Chlamyphoridae; genus Cabassous; species Cabassous unicinctus. The sequence goes on along the minus strand of JAQZBX010004328.1, from coordinate 16,134 downwards.
AATGAAGGATGTAGTTAATGTGGGAAAGTATGGGAGGGGGAGGGAGTGGGACATATGGGAATCCCTTATTTTTTTATGTAACATTTATGTAATCTAAAACTTCTTTAAAAATAAATAATTTTTTTAAAATGATTGGAAAGAAAGAAAAGAAATGGTCTCTATTCACAGATGACATTATTTTCTATGCAGAAAATCTCAAAGAACTGACCAAAAGCACCTTCTGGAATTAATGAACATATGAACATATAGAAAGGTTGCAGTTTACAAGGTTAACATACAAGAGTCAATTGCTTTCATATATATGTGTGTGTGTGTGTGTTTGTGTGTGTGTGTGTGTATGAGCAATGAAAAACTGGAATGTGAAATTAAAAAGACAATACCATTTGTATAAAAATAAAATACTTAGATATAAATGTAACAAAACATGTACAGGGCCTACCTATATGAGGAAAACTACAGAACACTGATGAAAAAAAAATCAAAGATCTAAATAAATGGAGTGATAGTCCATGTTCATGGACTGGAAGAGTCAATATTGTTAAGATGTCAATTCTTCCCAATGTGATCTATAGACTCAACTTGATCTATAGATTCAATCTCACCCAAACCATTAGCAAGCTATTTTGTAGATATCAGCAAACTGATTCTAAAGTTTTTAAGGAAATGCAAAAGGCTTGACTAGTCAACAAAATTCTGAAGAAGTAGAAGAAGAATGTTGGAAGACTAACATTATCCAATTTCAAGACTTACTATAAGGCTACAGTAATCAAGATGGCATGATAATGGCAAAAGAATAGACATAGCTCAGTGGAACAGAATAAAGAACCAGAATAGACCCACACAAATAAACTCAACTGAACTTTGCCAAGGGAACACAGGCAATTCAATAGAGAAAGGATAATCTTTTCAGTAAATGTATCCAGAACAATTGAACATCCCTAAGCAAAACAAAAAAGACCTTACATTTTACACAAAAATTAACTCAGAATGAATCATAGATCTAAATGTAAAGTGTAAACCTATAAATCTTCTTAAAGAAAACATTTTCCCAACTAATTTGAAAACTTACTGTAAACCTGCATGTAAATGTTTAGAGCAGCTTTTATTCATAATCACCCAAAACTGGAAGCAATCAAGATGCCCTTCAATACAGGAATGGTTAAGCAAACTGTGCTACAGTCATGCAGTGAAATATAATTAAGCAATAAAAAATGAACCATCAAGCCACAGAAAGACATGGATGAAACTTAAGTACATATTTCTAAGTGAAAGAAGCTACCCTAAAAAAGCTACATACTAACACCTTGTAATAGTGATGTACATTTGTTCTAGTTCATGGAAGAACATTCTTAAAAGGTGTAATAAGGTGGTATATGGGGGAAAATACACCTAATGCAAGCTATGGACTATAGTTAGCAGTAATATTGTAATATTTTTTCATCAATTTTAACAAAATACCACACCAATACTAAGGGTAGTAATAGGGGTGTATAAGGGATACAGGTTTTTCTTTTTGGGGCATAATTAAAATATTCTAAAATTGATTGTGGTGATGAATGCACAATTCTAATTATACTGAGAATCATTGGTTGTACACTTTGGATTGATTGTATGGTATGTGAATAAAACTTTTTTTTAAAAAAGCTACATATTGTATGATTCCAATTATATGATATTTAGGAAAAGGCAAAACTATAGAGATAGTAAAAAGCTCAGTGGTTGCCAAGGATTCAGGGGAGAGGGTGCTAAGTAAGTGAAGCACAGGGGATTTTTTTAAGGTGGTAAAATGATTCTGTACAGTATTGTAATGGTGAATACAAGACAGTAAGCATTTGTTAAAACCCAAAGAGCTTTACAGCAAAAGGAGTAAACTTCAATTATGCAAAATTTTTAAAAATCATTTAGGAGGTCAAAAGATCACAGCAGGAAATACAGGATAAGATGAAAAAATCTAAACATATTGCAAATATATTAAATAACCTTATTGAAGGATGGGGGTATAAGGTGCTCACCCAAGTAACTTTGGAAATGAGTGGAGTCTATAAGACTAAAGGCAAAAGGAACTGTACTTAAGCACTGTACTGTAGTTGATAAAAATTGTTTTCCATGGAAGTACAGTTAATTCTGAAAGCACTAAACATGCATAGTGGAATTGAACAATTGACTAAATAGGTGGCAGATGGTGTGAACCAGAGTTCTTACTGTTGGAGTGGGAAACTGTAGGCAAGCAAGGGGAGAAACTAGAATGATCCATGTGGTAATGGATTAGAGTTTGAGACATCAGTATAAGTTCATGTCTACCTCAATATATACACAGGTGTTTACATACAGAATTATTTTTAGATAAGTGTGCATACATAGGTTAGAACACACACATATATATCCTTGTTCTGTCAGCTGAGAGGACCCAAAAGCAAGGAACACCCCTATTGCCCAGATATTGCTTTTTTTAATTTTTAAAGAAGCTTTAGATTACATAAATGTTGCATCAGAAATATAGGATATTCCCTTATACCCCACCCCCTTCCCCTCCCACACTTTCCCACATTAACATCTTTCATTAGTGTGGTACATTTGTTACAATTGATGAACACATGTTGAAGCATTGCTACTAACCATGGACTAGTTTATATTATAGTTTACACTTTAACCCACACAATTTTATAGGTTTTGCCAAAATGTATAATGGCCTGTATCCATCATTGCAATGCTATGCAGGACAAATCCAATGTCCCAAAAATGTCCCCATGTTACACCTATTCTTCCCTCTCCCTCCTCTCAGAACCTCTGGTGGCCACTGCCTTTATATCAATGATACAAGTTCTTCCATTGCTAGAATAATAATAAGTCTATTTTAATCCATAATTGTATCCCCCCCTTATGTTTGTTCTTTCCTCATTCTTGAGGATTTGTGGATAAAGATATTGGTTTTTAATATGTGACAGTTTGAAGCTGGGTGCATCCCAGAAAATCATGTACTTAGGGTTAATCCATTCCTGTGGGTGTGGGACCCTTTTGACTGGATGGTTTAGTTGAAGGTCTGTGATTGGATTGTCAGACCCAGGATGGATCTAGGTCCTCTTGGTGGAGTCCTTCATAAATGGAGGTTGAAAAGTAGCAGGTCCAAAGGGAAAAAAAGCAGCAAAGAAACCCCAAGAGGCTGAGAGAGAGGACCCAGAGCACAGAGGCACGAAAAGAGACCCCCAAGAAGCTGAAAGAGATGAGGCCTAGAGAAGAGGGGAGAGATGAGTCATATGCCTGATTGCCCACAGCTGAGCTCTGAGAGAAGGCGTCTTTAGATGATGCCACCATGTGCCTGGTTGTTCACAGTCGACCACTGGTAAGGCAGTATCTCTGATGATGCCTTGATTTGGACTTTTTTGCAGCCTCAGAACTGTAAGCTTTTAACCTAATAAATTCCCATTGTAAAAGTCAACCCATTTCTGGTATATTACTCCCAGCAGCTTTTAGCAAACTAAGACAGAAATGATATCAGGAAAATGGGATGCTGCTGCTATGAAAATACAAAAAATATTGGAAAAGTTTTATAAATGGTTAAGAAATAGATTCTGGAAAAACTGAGATGTTTGACAGAAAAGACTTAGAATGCTTTGAAGAGAACTGGAAGGTAAGCTATCCTTGCTTTAAAGTGGCAAAGTACTTGGCAAAATTCACTCCTGATGTTAGATGGAAGTCAGAATTTGAAAGTGATGAGCTTGGATATTTAGTTGAGATTTCCAAACTAAATGTAGAAAATGTGGCCTGCCTTCTTGCAGCTTATAGCAAAATGCAAGAGGAAAGGGATAAGCAGACAACTGAAATCCTGGGCACAAAGAAACAAGAAATTGATGGTTTAGGAAAATTCTGAGTTTCCAGAAAACAAGCCCCCAGAGAATAGGGCCCCATGTGAGAAATTAACTGATCATGGAACCAGCCAGTCCTTTCAGTATCACTCAGGATTGGAAATGCAATTATCCAGAAGAGATTTGTGGAATGGCCTATTTATTGCCTGAGGGTTGGGATCCCTTTGAATTGCATGCAAAACCAATAAGTTTTTGCAAGATCCTTATGAATGAAACCACTGTCAGCCTGAACTACAAGGAATAGAAAAGGGAGAGATGGAAGGAAATCCAACTTCAAGATCAAAACCATAGAAACTAAGGTCTGGACTTTAGATATCTTCTTAGGCCAAGAGAGAGACCCCACCCACATATGCAGAAAGGGTGGGTTTGCCCCGGCATATGAAGAGGGTGGGTTTTCCATCCCATTGTTCAGGGAGAGTGCTGCCATTGCAAGCTTTAGAGAGGGTGGAGCACATTCCCCAGGGACTGGGAGAGTTAAAACAGCCACCCCACTGTTCTGAAGGGGTTGAACACATGCCCTGGAGACTGATGACAGTCTGGCTGTCACCGCCGTCTTCTTGGAGGGTGAGGCCTAGAGCTCTGCCACCACCCATATGCTTCACAAGGGTGTAACCAAGAAGGTGGCTGTTGGGAAAGCCCTTGGAAGGGGTGGGACTCCTGCTCTACAAGACCCCAAGGAGAAGAAATCATAAACCATTGTTCTATGGATGACTCTCAGACATTGAAATCTAATGGAGTATAACCTGCAGGTTTACAGAACTGTTTGGGACCCATGACCCCTGTTTTCCTTCCAATTTCTCCTTATGGGAATGAAAATGTTCATAATATTCCATTATTCTATGACTGTCCCTCCTTTGTATATTGGAAGTAGATAACTTGTTTTCTAAGTTTCACAGGTCCAAAGCTGGAGGATTACCCCAAGACAGACTGCATGCCTATAATTGATTTTGATGAGATTTTGTTCTTACCATTGTTACTAAAATGATTTAAGGCTTTTTGAAATATTGTAATAGGCTAAATGTAGTTTTCATATGGAAAGAACAAGTATTTCTGGGATCCAGAGGGTAGAATGTGACCATTTGAAGCTGGGTGGATCCTAGAATATCATATCCTTAGGGTTAACTCATTCTTATGGGACCCTTTTGATTGGATTGCTTCAGCTGAGGACCTTTCATTGGATTGTGGGACCCAGGATGGGTCTTGTTCATCTAGTTGAGTCCTTTGTAAGTGGAGGACTAAAAGCAGAAGAGACACAGAGAAAAAGTGTCAGAAACAGAAAAACACAGAGAGACTGAGAGAGAGATCCTGGAGGCCAGAGGCTGGGATCAGCAGAACACAGAGGCACAGAAAGAGACAAGGCCTGGAGGAGAGAGCAGAGACAATCTATATGCCTGATTGCCAACAGATGAGCTTGGGGAGAGAGTTTCACTTGCCTTAATTTGGGCAGAGCCACCATTATGCCCTGCCATGTGCCCAATTGCCAACAGCTGAGCTTGGAGAGAAGGCATCTTTAATTGATACCACCATGTGCTTGATTGCTCACAGCCAGCCTTTGGTGAAAAAGCATCTCTGATGATGCCTTGCTTTGGACATTTTCACAGCCTCAGAACTGTAAGCTGTTAACCTAATAAATTCCCATTATAAAAGTCAACCCATTTCTATATATTGCTCCCAGCAGTGTTTAGCATACTAAGACATAATACCACTGTCCAACAAAAGAAACCAAAGATCCTTGGAAAAATGGCTGATTCTAGGACTGGGGCAGGAAATATACAAGATGAGCCTGGAGCATACTTATATAAACAATTGATAGACTATGTAAATAAATGGGGAAGAATAGACGAATTTCCCATGCAGAAGAATTCTGAATAATTTATATAGATACAACACCCTCCAATTGGTGAAGCATAACTCCACACTCCTTAAGTGTGGGCTATGCACAATTACTTCCTTTCAAAGAGCACAGTAAGGAAAGGGAGCAAAAAGAGTATTTACAGTGGAGAAAACTGGCAAGCATTACCTCATCCAGGTGATCAAGGGTAACATCATGATAAGTCATATTGACAGTATGTATCCTTGATATGATATGATGAAATGGTGCTTGACATCAACATTCTTCCTCCCCAAATCACAAAAACTCTATGTAATCATGGGGAAAATATCAGACAAATCACATTTAAGGAAAATTCTACAAAATACCTTTCACTACTCTTCAAAATTGTCAAGGTTATCAAAAATAAGGAAAGTCTTAAAAACCATCTGTGGTGGATTGGAATTACATATCTCAAAAAAACATGTTCTTAAATTTAATCCATTCCTGTGGATGTTAACTCTTGCAAGTCAGAGCTTTTGATGAGGTTACTTCAGTTAAGCTGTGGCCCAAGTGAATCAGAATGGGTCTTAGTCTTATTACTGAAGGCTTTATAGGGAAGGTCAGAGAGAGAGAGAGAGAGAGAGAGAGAGAGAGAGAGAGAGAGAGAGAAAGCTAGAGGGAATAGCCAGAAGTTTAAGGTCAATGGAACCCAAAAGAGAAGGCAGAAGCCATCAGAGGCCACCATGTGCATTGCCATGTGACAGAAAAACCAAGGATCCAATCACTGGCAGCCAGCCCCAGAACACCACAGTCTTCTGAAAGAAAACATCACCTTGATGTCACCTTGATTTTGGAGTTCCCCTAGCCGCAAAACCATAAGCCAATAAATTCCCATTGTTTAAGCCAATTCATTGAATGGTATTTGCTGTAGAAGCCAGGAAATGAAAACACTATCACAGACAAGAGAGCAGCCTAAGGAGACATCACTACTAAATATAACATGGCATCATAGATGGGAGCCTGGAACTTAAAAGGATATTGGGTAAAAAGTAAGGAAGTCTGGATAAAGTTGCATGGACTTTGGTTAATAATAATGTAACAACACTGGTTCATTAATTTTAATAAGTGTATCATACTAATATAAGATGTTAATAATAGGGGAACCTAAGGGTGTGTTATATGGAAACTCTCAACTATTTTGAAGTTTTTCTGTAAATCCAAAACAGTTCTAAAATTAAAAGTTTATTTTTAAAGTAAAGAAGAAGAAAACAGAAAAGAAGATATTCAGCTTCATTGCTCTCTAGGGAAATGCAAACTAAAACCACTATAAGATACCACTACACACATATTGAAAAATTAAAAAGACTAACCATACCAAGTGCTGGTGAGAATGTGGAGCAACTAGAATGTCATACCCTGCTGATGAGAATGTAAAATGGTACAACCACTTTGGAAAACTGTTTGGCAGTTCCTTAAAACATCAAATGTACACCTACCATTTGAGCTAGCAATTCAACCGCAAGGTATTTATCCAACATAAAAAAAGTATATGTCCATATAGAGATATGTACACAAATGTTCATAGACACTTTATTTGCAATAGCCAGAAACTGGAAACAACTCCAATGCCCATCAGAAGGTGAAAGAGCAAATTGTAGTAATACTGACAAATAGAATACTACTTAGTTATTAATAGGAAAAACTATTAATAAACAGAGCAACATGGATGAATCTCAAAATATTTTGCTGAGTGAAAGATGAAAAAGAGGACATGCTATATGGCTATATTTATATAAAACTTTAACTAATATATAGTAACAGAAAACACATCAATTGTTGCCTGGGTGGAGGGTGGAGTAGGAGGAACAGTTTGCAAAGGAGCATGAGTGATTTGGGGGATGATAGATATATTCACTCTCTTGATTGTGGTGATGTGTCATAGGTGTATACATATGTCAAAATTTATCAAATTATACATTGTAAATGTGCCAGTTATAGAAAATATGTATAAAGCTGAATAATAAAAACTATGCAGTTAAAACTAACAGAGCTTCAAGTTTTCTGAGTGAGATAAACAAAATCACATGCAACATAATTATTCCACAAAGAAATTTTTTAAATTCATTTTAGAAAGCAATAGATGGCTATTATTTTTTTTTCAATAATCTTTTTCTGGATATAAAGATTAATTTCATGTTCTTGAAAAATAAGAAAAAAAAATCTGTGCACTTCCAAAAATGTTTTTCTAATGAAAGAAACAAAATATATAAGAACATAATAACCTCTCCCACTGCCCCCACATCCTATTAATGCCCAACCACACCCACAGAACAGTTGCAAATCCTAAAAGAAATGATCAACACCATGTGTCTCTAGATTTACCATTGAGTCGTGAAATAGAAGTTTCCATAAAATTAATTTGCTCAAGCAGGAAGTACCATAAGTATAAATTCTCCCTTACTTAAAAAAAAAAGAACATTCTAATTTTAATACTTACCCAATCAATAATTGAGGGAAAAAATTAAAATAGATGTAGTAGATTCCATGAGTTTGTGTGTAGAGAAAATACTTCATTTATTAAGCCTTTTATAAAATGAAAATCTTAATGGATTAAAATAGTCAGCATTATATATTTAGCTTGATAAATAGGAACAACTAGAGCTAGGAAATTTTTATGACTGCTGTGTTCTTTTGTTGTTGTTGGATCAGTTATAGTCATAAGCTGAAATTTTTTGTGAATTTTTATGAGTCTTTTAGGGACAGACATACCATTTAGTGTTGAAACTGTTGCCCGGGTAGAATTTTAGTACATTCTGTCTCTTTCAAGGGAATGGCTTAAACTGAGTCAGAGCAAGATCTAAACATAATAGAAGGAAAGACTCTAAGAGATATTATAGGAAGTCATGCAGACTCATCTTTGATATCCCATATAGTCTGTTCTCAGCTTCCCTCCCATTTATTGAGCCCAGTGCTCTCATGCTAAAACATGAAACCAACTTTTACAGAAAGGCAGCATAGGAAAAATAATAATAGTATTACTGGGTTGTTATTTATTGAGAACTTAGTATGTGTCAGGCAGTCTTGTAAACTCATTTAAGCTATTAACAGTCTTATGAGGTTAGGTTATTATCATCCCCATTTTACATCACAGGAATGGAGACAAGGGAGATTAAGGTCTCCATTAAGGTCATACAGCTAGTGAGTCACAGAGCCAGGATTTGAGATCAGGCAGTCTGGCTCCAGAGCCCACAGTCCTGACTCCCACACTGCAGGCACCAAAACATGGGCTGTGTTGCCAGGCAGACCTGCACCTAGACTCTCATCCTGTCACTATCTGTTTACCACGCAGAGCTTCCCTTCCTCAGGCTCTTAAATGTGCCGAGCCTTGAGGTTGTGACGGAAATTCCCTGACATTATATAAGTCTCTGGCCACAGATCCAGCCACAGGAGGCATTTTATTTATGCCACTGGGGATACAAAGATGCATAAGATAGGACCTGTCCTTGGAAGAGCTCACTTTTGAGAGGAGAAGAGCACCTGCAGTATTAGTACCACAACTGCAAATTCTTCATTGAGTACACATGGAACTGCCTCTCTATATCTTTTCCATACTGTGCATGTTGGGGTCATCACTCCAAATGACCACTGCCTTGTTTTGCTGACTACCTCACAAGATGGGTTGGAACTCTGGATCATTGACTTCCAAGCTTGCTCTTCTACCTCCTGCTGCCTGTACCGTCTGTGACAGCCTGCTAAATCTGGTGAAAATATATCATTATTATGCAGTGCTTTAGAAGGCCAAATGATATTGACCATAAAGTATTTAGACAGTAAGGATCATCAGTTCCAGTTCTCAGGGAGAAGGTTTAGTGATGTACCACAGGAAACTTCATGATGCCACACAATAGGGAATCCATTTCCAACATGCAGTCCCATGAAGGATTTTAAAATATCCTTCCCTTTACTAGAAAAATTGAATACCAAGTGTGTTTAAAGAGCTGGCCCTATAAAGGAACCCAAATTCAGAAGAGTCAAAATACAGATGAGCTCAAAATCATGGAAACATTAACCAGCATTTTGCAAAACATATTGAAGTAAATCTTGTGTCCTATAGAAATTAGTTGTTATTACAAACTAATAATGACCAAGTCCACAAACTAGATAAAGTAAATAAAGCAGGGCTTTTGGAGAAGGTGTAAATGATTTGATACAACTATATGAGGAGATGCAGAGAGACTTTACAAAAAGGAATCTTTCGATGTACACTGCATGCTTTCTTTTGTTTGGGTTACATTGGTCAATTACATTGAAGTAGGGCTAGCAGGGTTAATTAGTAAACATTCAGTGGGTTTGCACAGTTGGCAAGACTGTGGGGGTTAGCTAATGCAATAAAAAGAGGAGACTGTAAAGCATTTCTGGTCTTGGACTGGATGGAGGTTGATCAAATGGAGCAGAGGATTCAGGTGAAACAAACTACACAATAGCACTCCTTCTCATGCTAATATATTAAAATTAGAAAGTATAAATGCAAATGAAATAATTAGTAATCAGGGCAGAGTCACAAATGCCACTTTAGCAAAAGACCAGTGCATGGTTTAGGAAGGGCTTGTGCTAGACACAAAGAATGGTATCATAGGGCGATAGTCTAGGTTTGTAATAGACAGGATGGGCAGGGCCTGTTGTTTCTCTTTTGAATAGGTCAAAATCAGTGTAAATAAACTAAATTTTTGTGCACCTAAATCACTTCACCTGTCTTGCCTAAAACCATCAAGGTGAAGAAGGAAATCCTAGAAGGAACAGGGTAGATTATACAACAGTCCTTGCTGTGACTGCCTTGCTTTTATGAAGACTTGAGATTCAAACAAAATAACCATCATTCAGGACTGGTTAAATAAATCATGGCATATCTAAACAATAGAATGCTATAGAGCTATTAAAATCATATCATGGAAAATTACTGAGTCACATGGGAAAACGATCATGACATAGTGTTAAGTGAAAAACAGTTTTTATAATATATAACATGACACTGAGGATACAGCAGTGAACAAAGCAGACAAAAACCCTGCATCCATGGAGTTTATAGTCTATGATCACAACAAAATATGCATATTACAGCCAATATCTGTGTATTGTTTCTCCAGTATCTTTTTTAGAAACCAGTCCTTCTCTACTCTGATTCTATTATCTGCAGTCCTTGAGTACTTACTGATGGGCCTGTCTTTGACCTCTCTAACCCTCTACAGCCCCTGAAGTGGGAAGGCAACACAGCTGTGGTCAATCAGGATCATCCGTTCTCTGAATATAGTGTTTTGTTAAATAATAAGCATACTACCTGAACCAGGGCGATCAGAATCTTCAGTGACACTTTTGTCAGAGCCAATGGAAACAAATGCCTCTCCTTCTGTTAAGCTTTTAGGGTGGGAATCTTAATCTATTTGTGGCCATCATACCCAATACTTGAAGAGAATCCAACTGAGAATTGGAGAGAAAGAGGGAAACCTGATAACCTTTTTCTATTTTTTTTTAACTTGAAATCATTTGAGTGAAGTTTCTTTCTACTGCAAAGGAATAAAAGTTCTACCTAAAACAAACATATAATGGGGATCTCAGCCTGAGCCTAGGTTATGACAGCATATTTGATTATATTGTTGGGCCAGTAGAGGTATCTGTTTGCATTTATCAATATGCAGAGAGGAAAACATCCTGTGTGACAGTTTGAATTTGGTGAATCCCAGAAAAAAATGTTTTTTAACTAATCCATTTTTGTGGGTGTGAGGACCTTTGATTGCATTAAATTCAGTTGTTACCTTTTATTAGATCACTTGATTAGTTAGATTCAGGGCTTTTGACTGCACTAGTCAGTAAGACATGACCCAGGTTGGTGTGACAAGGTCTTATATAAACTGAGAACTGAAAGCAAAGGCACACAGAAAAGCGGGCTCTGCCATTTTGATCCTGCCATGTGAGAGAGAGGACTCCAGGTTCACCTATAGCTGAAGAAAGACAGAGAAGCGCTGAGAGGCTCAAGAAGATGAGAAATTGAGCCTCTCCATGGAGAAATGCCTGATGGGCCACAGCTGAGCTCCAGGAAATGGAGCCTCTCCATGGAGAAATGCCTGATGGGCCACAGCTGAGCTCCAGGAGAAAGTAGAGCCAGACCAGCAGATCCGCCATCTTGCCCCACCATGTGGCAGGACTCCAGGATCTGCTAGTAGCCAACCTTTGGTGAGAAAGCATGTCTGATGATGCATTGATTTGGACATTTTTGCAGCCTCACACCCATACAATTTACCCCAAATAAATCACCATTTCTGATATTTTTGCATTGGCAGTCTTTGGCAAACTAAAACATCCTACTAGGAGAGGGTTTGGGCTTGGAGAGGCAGAGAAAAAAAGATATAGAAAGCAGCATGATGGTTGTTCCTCAGTCCCCATGCTCCTGTGTTTGAGCCCTAGGAAAAGAGATGAGAATTCTGGCAGAAGGAGGTGTTTTGTCAACCCTCTATTAGGCATGAGGCCAAGCACCTTTGCTTGAGAGCCCAGGTGCCAAATAGTGCCACAGCAGGCAGGCATGGAATACAGTATCTCTGCTACAGTGAGGACTGCTGAGCGATCAGTCCATTTTGGTAGTTCAAGGTTTTTAAGTTTAAGTGGGACCTAAAGACAGTTCCCTTAGCATAAACATAGGCTCTCAAGAAAGATAAAGACAATAAGAAAGCTAAAGGGCTGTGGTCCAAGTGACTTTGCAGAGCATTGACTTGGATTTCAGAAGACATGCTTATTGGGGCCCATAGGAGTCGCCCCTCGGCATGCCCAAAATAACATGGTGAGGTATTGAGGGAAGGCTCAGGCTCTTACATTGGGCTAAAAGCCAGTGAAGTTTGAGATAATTACTGTTGCTTTAACCTCACTTATGCCATTAGAATGACACCTGGAAAATTTTAAAATACATATTTGGAAGGATGTGTATCAAAATGTTAATGGCTGTTTTAGGATGGCAGTATTAAGAATGACTTATTTTATTCTTTGACCTTTATTAATCCTCTAAATGTTCTCTAATTAAATTACATATTACAATGTGAGCAGCTAACAAACACACAAAAACGTGATGTTAAGAAAGATGTGCTTTGCAGAGGTAAACTCTAGAGTATAGGTTACTAAGAAATAGAATGTGGGTTGAGAATAGGAGCAGATGCTTAAGTTATGTAGCACTATAAGTAAGGTTAATTGTAAAAGTGTAGAAATGAATAGAGTTGAAAGGAACACCTTATAGTGAATGTAAATACCACTGCTGATTGATAAATGTGATTGTGGCTGTGGACATAAACGTCAATTGAAAAGAAACTAGAGAATAATCTAGGTAATGTATAATAGTGATTTCAATAGTGGATGAAGATTGTGGTTAATAGTATAAATATTCTCTTCTTTTACAAAAGCTAAGAATATGGTGGTACACTGGAAAATTATAACTAATGTAACTTATGGATGAGAGTTAGTAAGATTGTAATATTTTGTAGCAATGGCAAGAAGATATTATTTCAATATTAAGGGGCAACAATAGGGCAATTTAAGGGGGTATGGGATTTTTCCTTTTGAATTAATGAAAACGTTCTAAAATTGACTGAAGTGATGACAGCACAACTCTGTGATAGAAATGAGAGCCACTGAGTATACACTTTGAATGGATTGTGCAAAGCATGGAACTGTATAACACAGGGAATCCAGTGGTGGATGATGAACTGTGGCTAACAAGACAAATATGAGAATGTTTTCTCATGAACAATAACAACTATATAATACTAATATAGGGTGTTATTAATTGTGTGAGTTGGGGGAAAATACATCAAATGTAAGCTATGGGTTATAGTTAGTAGTAGTATTTTGATGGTGCTCTTTCATAGTTTGAAACAAATGTTTCACAACAATGCTGGGTATTGGTGGTGGGGAGATGTATAGGAGCCTTGTATGATGATGTGCATGTTTGCTTTGTAAATTCACAAATTTTACTATATATTTACTATTTATGTATGTTCACATATAAATTATATACTTCAATAAAATTTTATTTAAAAAAAAAAGATGTGCTTTGACCTTTGGGCAGTGCCATTCAAATGTACCCAAGAGCTGGTATACCTTCTCAAGAAACAATCTCACAATTTCAATTTCAGAATAGAATGAAAAAAACCAAAGGACCAAGATTGGAGACTTCCTCCTCTCGGAAGTCTCCAAGATTGGAGACTTCCTCCTCTCGGGAAAATTCACTTCTCTTCTTTGTTTATGACCAAAGTCATCAGCAATATCAGCAAACACCATCTCAGAAAGTCACCAGAGGATCAAAGAAATTGAAATTAATTGTATTGAATTGATGATTTTTAAAATTTTACATATGTAAAATATGTAAAAAGTCCATTTAACATACTCTGTATCATTTGAATTACTGTAAATATATAGATATAGTTGGCTATAGATATGGGGATAGATATAAAAGCACAAACACGTCCATAAGATAGGCATAGCCATAGGTGTAGGAATAGATTTACCAGGGCTTTCAGAGATGTACTTGAAACCCATTCCTGTTTTCTCTGGTATATACCTAAATTCTACTACTAAATCTTATCCTATTCAAAAGTTTTTCAGAAACCTAATCCTATGTTTAGGGAGAAGTATTACAGTTTAGTCCCTAGACAACTCTCCATTTTGTCTCTTCCTGTGTTTGCTATGTACTCTTTATATAACAGTTGTGTGGAAAGTTGAGGAAGATTTAAAAGAATTGGCAGGTACATATCCTCTATACAATGATGGTATTACAATCACAGGGGACAAGAAAAACCCAGGATGACTACATTTCTCAACTCTGGGGCACCACTCACAGCCATGCTGGACAAATGCCACACACAAAAAGTATGAGATAGCCAGTAATTGTTTCCTAAAAGATCAAGCAGAACAAGAAGCATCTTCTAGTTTAACCTCTGGAGATACGAGTTTCCCGACTTCCTATAGCTGATTGCTTATTTTGTGTCTCATTATCTAATTGACCATTTTCTCTGGTCTTTAATAAGATTCCATTCTGTTTCCAGCAACTCATTTTGTGCTAATAATTTCCGGCTCATCTTCTCTCTATAGTCTCATATGAATGATGACTTGTTGCTTTGCTAAGAGCTCATTTGCTGGACTGTAATTTTGGTTCAAGAAGAATTAACATTTTGTAAAACAGATGGTGGATAATAATTCATCACACCTTGAAAGTTTCTGTGATGCTGCTACTGCTGCTAAAATGAAAGCCAGATTCATATGACAGGTGTTCCATTGCCACTTGCTATTGTTTGAGGTGCTATAAAAACTTTTCTCTCCTGCATGCTTTGAATTTTCCTGCAAATTTTGCAGAACCCAAAAGGTTCTCTGAATGGGGGACAGTGTGTTCTCGTAGGGCAAGTATTTTGTAAATAAAAAAACTGAAATCCCTGGATGCATTCATCGCTTCTCTGGTTAAAGAGACAATTACATAATTTTTGCTATTTCATATATGTTCTTTGCCAAATCAAATCCAACGTTTGTAAAAGCACATTCCTAAAGCAGCCATTCTGAATCAGCAGCTAAGAAAAAGATTGAAAATTTTATTTTTAATAAGATCAACTAAGCAAGTTTCCACCCTTGGAAAATTTATTTTACAAATTCAAATCCTCAAAGATGTTAGACTCCCTTGCTTTAAGCAGATTGAGTATGTGTAAATTTGACCTCAAAGCTACCCTCTGAGAATCTATTGCCTTGGCCTTCTCCAGGTACTGTGTATAGCATGAGAATGTAGACAAAAGCTGGACTAAGGGTTCTAACCTAGGGTACTGACATACAGAGGCAAGTCTAGGAGGAGGGCTTCCTTCAGAATGATTCATAAAAAGTAGCAGGTTGGAAGGACCAGCATTATCATGGAATGAAGATATGATAAGAGAATATGAATGATTCAACTTATTTTTATCCATGACAACTCCTTCCTATTATGATTTTGGAATTTAAATATGAAAATTAAAAAGTAGATCTCACAGAGATAAAAAGTGAACTAAAGGGAAGCAGATGTGGCTCAAGTGATTGGACTCCCATCTACCATATAGGAGGTCCAGGGTTCGATACCCAGGGCCTCCTGGTGAAAGGCAGGCTGGCCCATGCAGAGAGCTGGCCCAAGTGGAGAACTGGCCTACATGGAAAGTTGGCACAGCAAGGTGACACAACAAAAAGAGACATAGAAGAGGGACAATGAGACACACAGCAAATCGGGTAGCTGAGGTGGTGCAAGAGATTGAGCAGCCTCTCTCCACTCTGGAAGGTCCCAGGATCGGTTCCCGGTGCCACCTGGAGAGAGGACAAGCAGACAGAAAAACATATAGAGAGCAGACAGCGAGCACAAAACAATGGGGGTAGGGGGGAAACTAAATAAATAATTCTTAAAAAAAAAAAAGAAAA